>JAHREE010150057.1:0-44248 GCA_033628505.1 Tringa tobata | reverse complement strand
CTCCATCACCCCACGAGGCCCCACCGACACCCAACAGTCACTCCGCCACCAGGAAGCCTCATCGTCATCCCACCCCACGGTGTGAGGTGATCTGAGCCTCCCGTACCCCGATTTGGGATGGATTTGTTATCAGGCCTTGCAAAAGCAGCCACACAAACTCCCTGAAGGCAGGATGCCGCAGGGCAGCACCCACTGCTCCATGATGGAAGGACCATGGATGGCCTGGGTACCACACCTCCCTGGGGACCACCCCACCCAGGCACTGCCACCCTGCCCGCACCACAAGAACATCCCCAAGAAGCCTTGTCACTTACTTCACCTTGGAGAAGACAATGTCCACATCCCTTCCTCACCCCACGAGGCCCCCTCCAGCACCCCATGAAGACTCTCCACCACCTCACAAAGCCTCTCCATCAGGCCATGAGGCCCTACCGGCACACCACAAGGTCCTTCCATCCCCCAACGAGGCCCCACCATCACCCCACAAAGTATTTCCTCTACCCCACAAGGCTCCCCCGTCACCCCACGAGGTTCCTCCACCACCTTGCCAACCGCAGGCTCCTCCCTGCCAGCCCCACCATGCTCTGCCCCACATGCTCAGTGACCCTCCGTAGAGGAGCTCCCCTCTCTGGGTGGCTAACACTACGGACCTCAGGCCACTGCCCAGGCTGTGGGGACCAATGCCAACCATCCTGGCATGATGGGCACCCTTGGAGCAGCCCTGGGAGAAGCCAGCCAGATGCCAGTACCGCCCATTGTGGCTACTGGCTACCCTCACCTGGAGCCCAACCACACGTGGTGCTCTCGGTGGGTGCCGCGGGCTGAAGCAATGCCCAAATATTGTGGTTGCCATGGAGTCCCGTCACAACCCACATCACTTACTCATGGCCCCACCTCAGCTCTTCGCCCAGCGCCTGCTCCAGCCTCGGTGCTCCCCTGGCACTCCCCATCTTCCTGCATGGCCAGCCCCACCATCACCAGGAGGTGCTGGCACCGAGGGGATGCAGCATGGGGGTTTGGTGCTGCCACGCAGGGGTCCTGAAGGTAAATCAGCAGCTCGGGGAGCTGGGCAGCATCTCCAACACCTTTGGCACCCTACAGTCTCTGTCTGCCCTGGGCAAGGACAAACACGGGTGTCCCCATGGCTGAGCTGCTCCAGGGGTATCAGTTCTGCTCTTGCACCCAGACCCCTTTTGCTTTTCGGGGGGGGGGGGCATTTGGGGAGGGTACAGCCCCCGTGACAATCTCCCCTTCTTAGCTGGTCTCTGCTGAGACCTCGTTTCCAGCTCTTGACTGGACAAAGCCCTGAGCAACCCACTCATACCGGTCCTGGCTTGCAGCAGGGTCTGGAGACCTCCAGAGGTGACCACCAACCAACGCTGCAAGATTTGGGATCCCCACCTTTGACTCCCACCTCGGAGAGGAGTGCCGGGGCTGGTGTCAGAGGACACAGGCGTGCCACAGCACCTGGTCGCTTTGGGTGGCCCCAGATGGTCACAGCCACATGAAGGGTCCCAACCATTCCCCCAACCAGCCCTGTGACCCCTCCATCAGCTGGAGTGGCTGCTTCACAGCTGGTTGCAGGGTAGCAAGCCATGGCTACCAGGTGGCAAGGACATCCTGGAGGGGACAGCCAAGGGTGGGCAGGACAGGTGTGAAGGCTCATCAGATGTGGATCAGACTGATGCCAGAGTTCAGGCAGACCTCACCAACGAGTGTTTCTCCTCCATCTGGCTTGTCCAGAGCTCAGACACAGAACCCAGGCACTGCATGGAGGTGGTGGAACCAGAAGGACTCTGCCCTGAACACACGTGCTTCCAGCTCTTCATTAAATATAAAAGCAGGTCCCAAAGTGCAGCAGCTCAGAGGTCCCAGTGGGAATTTAAACCAGCCTCCACGCAGGCCAGCAAGGACCTAGGGCTGTCATCCCACCCCACATAAAGAGGGGGAGACCTGCTCGCCTGCTCTCTGCTTGAAGAAGAGGGCAATCATTGGGGCTGCCATACGTTAAGTCTTGCTGAAGATACAGCCTTGTCCTTTGCTTGCCCAGGTAATGCCAGCTGGAGCATCCAGCCCGCAGCAGCTCCGGCAGGACTTGGCACAGCGGCAGGCAGGGGCTTGAGTTGGAGCTGGGCACGTTGGTGGCTCTTCTGCTGGAACCCCAGCCCACCCAACCCCATCTTTCGGGGCTGCAGAGCCCCAAGAGCCGGGCGAGCGGCGGGCACCAAGCCAGGGCTGGCGACTTGCCCCACGGGGTCGGGTTGAGCAGGTCAGGTTTCGGTTCCTAAGGGCTGGGGTTTGTTGTGCATTTGTTGTCACCATGACAGCCCCGTTGGGATGGAGCACCGTCCTTGGCCGGCTCCTGCTGTTCCTCATGTGGCCCGGAAAAGGAAGCCCGGGAGGAAGCTGTGACTTGGTCAGGAGCCCGTGGCACGGGCAGGAGCCGAGGACGAGATTGCACAGGTCCTGTGATGTGGTGGCCGTGGAGCGTGGACGCGGCTCAGCACTCAGCTCCCCAGGGGGACTTTTCCCTTCTTGCAATTTCCAATAAAGATCAGGATGTTCCCAGGCTGTCTCCTGCCCTGGGGAGCTCAACGAGCTCCGGAACTCCAGTGGTTCACCCGGGACACACTGAGCCTCACAGCTCGGTGTCACCGATGGCTTCGGATGCTGCTAGGACCACGTCGGTCTCCCTAAATTGGCAGGGAGTGCTGTGACTGCTCCAGAGCTTGCACGAGAGAACACACAAAGCCCAGAGCACCCTCCATCCTCACCCTCCATCCTCTTTGCCTCTCGCCTCCCCCGGGGGTAGGCACCACGGGCTCCACGAGAGTCGTCTTGTTTGAGGAATGAGGGGCTGGCTGGGCCGGGTGCGGGGTGGGATGAGGTTACGAGGGAAAGGCTGCTTCTCCAGCCCGAGTTGCTACAAAACAGAGGGAAGTGTTTCGGAGGTTGTGCAATATGTATACGGTAACCCCAGCAACGGCGTGTCCACACGGCATTAACGGGGCTTAACGGCAGCTGATGAGCGGGCGCAATCCCGGGCTGCCGAGGGAGACGGCTGGGGCTGGGGTCCTGGGTGCAAGGCACGGCACAGGGCAGAGAGGAGGGGGAAAAAAAGCACCCTCCTTCCTCCCCCTGCCCTGCAATTCCAGGCATCCCCCCCCTTGAGATGCTCTCAGGACGTGGTCGAAAGCAGAGCCCAGGAACAGACTCATCAAAAAAAAATATAAAAAATAAAATTAAAAAAACTTTCCCCGAGGAAGGTTCCCTCGACTTCAAAGAGAAAAGCAAGAAACTTGAGTCACAGGGCGAGACGGGAACGCGCTGCGAGGCCTGGCACAGCCGCTGGCGACTGGCCGGGGACTGGGATTTATGATTCCAGAGGACTTCGTAAAGCTGTCACCATCCTGCAAATGCTTTGCTTGTTCCTGATTAAAAAAAAAATAAAACAACAAAAAAAAAAACCCTCAGCGGCTCGTGGTGGGAACGGCCAGTCCAGGGCGCTGCCTCCTGCTGATGCGAGAGTTCGTGCCTTGGCAACTCCCCCCCCAACTTTTATTTAGTGCTGGAGAAGGAGCTCGGGGACACCAGCCCCCAATGTTTCTGCAGCGATGGGGAGCTGAAGGCATCAGGGGGTCCTGCTGTCACCTCACCCAGCTCTCCGATGTTGGGCTGTTGCTCGTGGTCATTGCAGTCCTCTGCTGCGGTGGCCAGGACCATTCTGCCCACACGCTGGCCTCTGCAGAGGTCCCATAATGTGACTCCTCGGCTCTTGAACCAGCAGGGTGTCGGCATTCGGGTCCCAAAAGGGCAGAACGGAGGTGGGGAAGGAGTGAGCCTGGGCTGCGTCCATCCTGCTCCCTCCCATGGAACACTTCCACGACTTCGTGGGATACCACACCCAGCACCCAAAAGTCCTGAGGGGCAGGTGTGTACTGCAAATCAGTGTCTGCAGAAGGTCCTCCTGGCATGAAGCAGCTCAGCTGAGATGCTCGACTGCACTTGTGAAGGTTCATCCTTGTTGGGAACCGATCTGGGGCAGAGACTGCTGCCAGGAGCTCCATCTCCACCTCGGTCTCACCCTTGCGTGCCCAATATGCGTCTTCAACAGTCCTCCTTTAATGCGACAGTGGTGAAAACACAAAACTCAGCCAAAATCAACCAGCTCCACCCTGCCTGCTGCCCATGAGGTTCAGGAGATCGGAGTCCAAGACTGGCAGCAGTGGGACCCCGTCCTGCTGGGGTCTGGCTCTTCGCTCAGCATCCACCTGCCCCGAAGGCAGGGACAAGGGCGTTGGACATTTTGCAGCCTTGATTTATTCCACCTCCTCCAGCACTTGATGTAGTAGAAAAAAAGGTCCCATGTCTCAGTTGAAGACAGCAGAAGGATGTCTCCTCTGCCTCCCCCCTCCTGAGGGGACCCTGGACATCCCAAACATCCAGGAGATCCAACAAAAGGCGTGGGCTCCAGCTCCTTGCAGGGCAGAGCATAACCAGTAGAGCCCAGCAGCATACAGGGCTCTGCACTGGTTGTACTGGACTCTGGGAGCAGTGACCCTTCTTGGGTGGGTGTCTGTGTGCGTGGCAGGGGAATCGGGGGCTTAGTAGGACAACGGGCAAGTGAGCACAGAACAGGCAGGGAGGACAACATGAAGTGAAACCGAGTGTGAGCCCTGGAGCTCCTGGAGAGGGTGACGTCCCAGCAAACCATAGGACACTCCTTTCCTTCCCAGCTTGTGCTCAGAACCTGCCACCTCGGGACACACCAGACCTGTTTTTTCCCCATGGATATATACAATAGACCAGAAAAAAACAGTTCCACTCACCCCAAAGCTTTCCTGCAGCCTCTTCCCTGTGGAGGTCACTCTGCTGCAGCACAGAAACCAGGCTGGAGTTACACACCTCCTGGAGAAAGTGGTCTGCTCCCTGCCCTCAGGGAAGGCAGTCCCATCCACAGAGACCTACAGGGAGGGGACCACTGCCACCTGGCCTGGGTCAACATGCTAAACCCAGCTGGGACATCAGGGAAAAGCATGGGGACCATCAACTGGGCAGATGAATTAATGACTGCAAAAGAGGAGGAAACTGTTTAGCAAAGGGCATAGAAAATTTTATTGTGGACAGAGCTACTAAAGAGCTCCATAAATGACTTTGGGACTGGTTCTGCATGGACAGAGGGTAAGAAAACACACGAAGTCTGCTCAAGGGCACCTGCTGGAGAGAAATAACCAATGACTTCTGGGTGGAGGGACAACTGGCCTTTGAAAACCCTGAGCCCAGTATTACTGCAGGGTATAGTTCTCTCGGATGACAGCAAACGTCAGGAGAAACATCTGGGGAGGGTTCTGTCTAACCAGGCTCCATCAGTCAGCAGATGCCTTGGTCTCTGCAGACAAGCCAGTGCCATGTCTGCTGGTCTACAAAGGTTGGTCCCACACATGCTACAGCTGCAAGGAGTGTGGCTGCAGGTAAACCCTTGCTGCAAATTTACACATAATGACTTCAACAGCTTCACGAGACGTCAATTTTGCCGATGACGTAATTCGACGAAGAGTCAAGGCTCCTCACCCAAGCTTTTGGGAGTCAAAAATGAGACAATGGAGAAGGACAGAGAGACACTCTCTGAAGAAGCCTGGGGTCTGCGATGGTATCTACGCTGCCTTGCCAGAATTTCCCAAGGACTGTCCCAGGGAGTGTCTCTGAGCCAATACTTACCCCATAAACCCTTCAAAGGGAGGACTCCCCTACTCCAGCTTCAGCTCCGCAAGGACCTTGTGTTTCCAGGAGTAGCTACAGCACTTAGCACTTTTTTTTTTTTCCAAGCACTACTTGAAATGTCCACCACGCAGCATGGTGTTGGCCAGGTGATGGTGCTGGGGTGCTTCCTGAGGGAGCTGGGCAGGCTGCTGGCATTCAGGGATGCTCCTGGAACAGGCTGAGGCTTTCAACATACAGCAGGTATCTCCCTGCCTCTCTCTGCTGGTGAACTCTCCAGAAGGAAAACTGTCTGGGCCTCAAGCTCCAGGGGAAGTTAACTTTGTGTGGATCTCAGAGCACAGAAACCAGTGCAAGCACTGGGATGACAGGCAACAGCCAGGCTGGGAAGCGTGTACCTTAAAGCTGGGAGTCCAACCTGCCTGTCCCATGCTGGCTGTGCCCAAAGAGCGTTTGTACCCAAATATTCTGTCCTGCTCTGAACCATTTCTGATGAATTCGCACAAGACTGAGCTAGGCGAGGGGAGGAACAGCTTAGCTCAGCTCACAGAGCACCCTACTTTGTACTGTCCTTCCCTGCACCCACTGTAGCCTGGAGAAAGGCTGGTTGTGGTTTCTATGCATCAAAGTATCTGGTAGGGTGATAAAGACTTCCTAGCCTTCCTCTTCTCTACTGGGCCTGTCCAGAAATGGTCCATCTGGCCAAGCTCTAGGTGCCAGCTGTGCCAGGGGCTGTGCAGGTGACAAATCATGTCAGGCACATCCATGCTGGTGGCAAGGCTCATGGAGATGCCAAGGGGGCAGGGCAAGCCCAGGCACTGTAGCTTGGCAGCCCAGACCACGCTCTGCTTCTCAGCACCAGCAGAGGCTGCCGTGACTCCAGGCGCTGGTGACATGCCCCCGGTATCTGCCGTGGGATTTTTCTGCAATACAAGGACTCCAGGCCTGGCTGTGGACTCACGCGGATGTGACAGCCCAGGAAATCAAGAGGTTTCAGGACCTGCTGTGTCCTGAAACCTGTGGGAGTTTTTGATGGAAAAGCTGAGCTGTGGGACACCCCACGCTGCTGGGAAGGTGGAGCAGGTCAAACCACGCTGCCTTAGAGAGTACGTGCTGGTGGACTTGGCTTGAGGGCACACAGTGGCAAGCGGTTATAGGGACAGGGGAATCCTGAGGCTACTCCCTGAGCACCTGCTGAAGCCCCTGCGCATGATCCACAGACTGACAGGGTGTAGGCAGATGGGAAATTTACTTTTCAGGGTGCAGGGAACACCAAAGATGCAGCCTTGTTCCTCCCAGAGCGTTACTGCAGTACTAGCATGCGGCGGGCCAGGAGGGTATGACCAGGAGGGGCAAAGCACTCGAGATCTCTCTAGCCACATCCCTACCTCAGGGTTGGCCACCTGATTGCCTCTTGCCTTTGGCTGGGCAGGAGAAACATCTCACTGCACTTGGATGGCAAGCACAGAGTAATTAACCAGTCGCAGCCCCGGGCACATCCCTATCGGGGGAGACTTTTCCCCCTTGTCAAGGAAAGCAGAACTGGGTTTGGGGCAATCTTGGCTTAGGAAGAGGCAGCAGCCAGAAACGATGACGCAGCGGGAGTTTTACTGCCTCTCAGCTCCTTCTGCTGGAAGATGGACAGCAGCAGGTAAAGGGACACTGCTACCTCCGGGGAAAAAGACGAGTCGCTGGAGTGAAGATCTTTCAACAGCAACATACAAATAGAAAGAGAAGCTCTTGCCTTGTCCCCAAAGGTTATGGCTTTGGAAAGCAGGTAACTAGGCCACTGTGGTGTTTGTCCTTACGTCCCCAAAGCACAGATCATGTCTGCCCACGTGCTGCTTGCTGGTGCATTTTCTGTGGTGTGGTTCGGATGTGCTCTCACTGGGCTGGGAGATGTGAGGTTCTCCACTGCTCTTACTTACAAACACAGCAGGAACCTTCGAAAAAAGTTCCAGGTCACGTTCCACGTGTCTGTCTTGCTGGCAGCTTTTCCTCTTTACCTTGTGCCCAGAATAAAGATTCTTCTTCCTGTCACCTCTGGGATTGTCTGCTGGCAAGGGACAGCCTTGAGAGTTGCTGGAGTTACTCTTAGGAGGCCTGTGAAGGGCTGTGCTGCCGAGGCGAGTCTGAGCCACAGGAATCTCATCCATGGACTCGGCGGACTCTGAGTGATAATCAGCTGGGGGTCCCGCTGCCTGGACGAGGCCGATGCTGCTGGGGGGCACAGCAGCCCTCGGAGGAAAAGCTGGCACTAAGAGGCGATGGCTGTGGGAAGATGAGGTGGCGACAGCCGTGGCCGGGAGCTCTAGAGATGGAAAGAAAGGGAGAAGAAAGCTTAAGAGGAGGGAGACGGCGAGCTCCACAAAGATGTCAACAAGCCCAGGAACTCTGATATGGCTGATGCACTGGTGTTAAAGAAAATCATATATATATTTATGCAAAATTAGATATGAAAATGTACAGGATTCTACACAAGTCTGATCATTTTAGAGTATCTCCCAGCACTCAGAAGCACTCATTTTCCCTTCTTAGGCAAGTTAACTTTCTGCCACTGGTGGGCTGTCATGACACACTTCACTTCTGTGTGCCAGCAACGAGAAATCCAGTGCAGAAGAAGAAGAGAAGTTGACTGGTGCACTCTCACCTGACTGGGGATCTGGGAAAGAGGGCCGAGGTCTGGAGTGTGTTTTAGTTCTGCCATCCACTGATGAGGAAGAAGCTTTATGCATCTTCTTTCTTCTGCTTTTCTGCTGCTGTGAAAGCAAGAGGTCCAAGAGAAGGGAAGAGAAAAGAAGCCAAAGTAATGAGACACTAATTTTTTTAAATTCCTACCGCTTTTTCATTCCTCATATTTTTAATAATAAGCATTAAGTATGACAAAAGACCAAGAATATATTATAGTTTAAGACTGAGTTACTATAAAGCAACGATAGAGAATAGGTATTTAATTAACACAATTAATATTATGTGCATACAGCAATTCTCTGTGTGTAGGTACTTTTAAGCTGTTGTCTCTGGAGGATGATGTATGAGAGACCGATAGTCAAACTAGAAGAGGGGACCAAAAGCCATATAGCACAGGACATCCCGAGGGAAAGATAGCTCTTCTCCAAAATACAAGTATAGTTTAAAAGGCATTTTTCTGATGACAAGACTTTGACCAATAAGCTTGGAGGAAAGGGGGAGAGCACGACCACCTGCCACTTGAGGAAGGAGGGAGAGCATCTTGACATAGGTACATGAATGTCAAGAGGGCAGAGGTAACCAGTCTGCACTGGAGTGAGCGTGCACCCACACAACTTGGTGAAGCAGCAGAGGTGATGGGATCTAACATTTCTCCATCTTACCTGAGAAGGGACTGCAAAGTGAAGAGATGGGCGGTCAGGAGAGGAGCTCTGCTCGGGGTGAGCTTCATCGTGGTGGCCATAGAGCTTTGACAAGCTAAAAAACACACGGCAGATACACAAGAGGCTTCCCTTAGACACGACTTAACTCTGATGCCCACTTTGCTTGCACATACTGGACTAGTATACCTGCACGTCAGCCTGACTGGAGCATCCCTCACCTGGCACAGCATTCCCAGCAAATCCACAGGGCAACTTTTCAAACTTGCAACTTGTGCAAAATATCAAGGATTTCCTCTCCCTTCCCCAGGGACATGAGTTAATAGGCAGGGATTAATTAAGAGACAAGGATGGTGTTTTCCCATGAGCGCTTCCCTGCGTTATCAATTTTGCTGTTGTGACTCATCTTGTAACAACCTGAGATCATATAACTATAATGAGCTCCATATAGGTATTACGGGACAAATCAGGCAGCTTTAAAGTAATTTTAATATAAAGGAGCCTAAAGAGAGTATTCTAGGAAAAATATTTTCCCCAGAGAGAGGAGGGAAGTACTCCTGCAGGTATTTGCCCTCCTGAAACTCAAAGATTTCACCATGCCTTGGTCAAAACCTATTCTCCTCCCTATTCTCCTAAGTCTTAGGGTCCACCAGTGACTTTGGTGACAATCACCATACATGCTGCCGGGAGACTCCTATCTACAGCTTTACTCACCTTTTTTCTGAAGCTACTGTTGAGAATTCCTCTACTTGAACAGCAGGGTCTGTATAGCCAGGGTTACCTGAAAGAAAGTCTGCTTCCTGAAAAACAGTAATAATAATAATAATAAAAAGGAATCAAAATTTTCAGATCAATAAGGACACAGAGTGGAGAAGAGGGATTTTCACTACAGTCTTCTTCCTCTGCCACAAGCCAGACATTTTCTGTCCTTACAGCTAGCCCTGCCGAAACTCAGCAGGAGTCTGATGCTTAAGGAGATGGAAAGCCAAGACTGAGACAATTACAAGTCCCTGATTCATTCGATTAGTCCAGCCAGTATTTCATGTGACTCCAAATCAAATCAGAGCACGCTTCTGGAGACCAGCTTAATCATTTCTTGGGACCAGATTCAAAATATCACTTAAAGCCTCCATTAGTTACACAACTCAATCACAGGAGTTAAGCAGCGAATGTAAAAAACTTCTTTTGAATTCAAAATGGGGTAATAAAAATGAAAGCATGGAACACACAGGAAAAACATAAAGTACTTTCTGCTTCTTGTGTGAAGCCTGTACAGCTAATAACTGTTGTTTTTTAAAAAGAATGTGATATATTGCTCATTTGCCTCAGGTATAGATGAATTCAAAGTAATGCCATCCTGAACTTAAAAATAGCACATTTTCATAAACATGTAAGAAAATACAACTAATAAGCCTCCTAAATCCACGCATCTGCATTGCAGAAACGGGCTCCCAGTTCTCCCTCCAAAGGACCCAGTTGAGACGGTCAGAGTTACCAAGCGAGGTGGGGTGTGAAGCCCCGTTATCAAAAAGGATAAACTGTGCCCAGGAGAATCCTGAAGCAACTTTTCAGCCATTCTTAAAATGGAATAATTAGCTAGACAACTTCCTCTTAAACATTTTAGTGCACAGTGACTATAAAGACACACATATGTTTTAAGGCAACTTTTAGGAGATAAAGACAGAGGGATTTTAAAAATAAAAAAAAAAAAGCTTAAGCAAACTCATGAAGACCCATTTTTCTGAACAGCCTGACCTGCAAACTTAAGAAAATGAAGTCAAAGTTGGACATCCCACAAATGGGTTCCTGGGAGACCCAGGGCCTCTGCACTTCAACAAATTCATAAACAACCGACAAAAGAGCAGAAGAGTGAGACAAAGTCTGGGGATGATACTCCCTTATGTAAGGCAATAAAAACAAACGCCAACCGCAACGAGTTGCAGAAGATTCTTGCAACATTGGATTACGGGGGGATAAAATGGCAGGTGAAAATCAGAATTGCTAGATGTAAAAATGTGAAGTGATGCTCATGGGAAAAGTAGTGTCGACTTTACACAAAAAGCAATGGTCTCTGAACCAGAATTCATGGAGCTGCACACTCAGTGGCAGCCAAGAAATTGTTTCAGCTGAAAGGAATAAAAAGAGAAAATAGTTTCATGTTACTGAATACATTCATCGACAGCCTGGACACTGGATTCTCTATAATGTTCCAGCATCTTCCCCTGCAGAAGACCTGAAAGAAGGTATGGAGAAAAGTGACAGGATGAGTGAAAGGCAGTTTCTGTACAAGGAACAGCCAATGGGCCAGGGCTCTTCAGTCAGTAGAGGAAATATTTAGGGCAGATACGAGTGGAGAAAGCAAATGGGGAATAATTGTTTACCATCTCTCTAATACAACACCTAGGGAGCAACAAATCAAAAAAATTTAGGTAATGGTTTCTTTTGAAGAAGAAAGGCTGCATTTTTGACACAGCATGGAAATAAGCTGTAGCACTGACTGCTATAGGATGCCAAAGGTGCTGAATGTTACGTGGATTCAAGAAGAAACGAGAACAGTTTGTGTGAGAAACCAGCGAATACAAAGCCATTTGAAGCTCCAGAAGCTCCTGACGTGCATTGTCGAGTGCTGGGAGAGGGTACTGGGGACTACAGCTCCTGTGATGCTCTCAGCATCCACAACTGGCCAGTGTCAGAGCCAGCACACTGGTCCGACCGACTCTGGCCAGCCCTCTTTACAGTCAGAAGCGTCACTTCCACACTTACGAGCTGCTTTTGAACATCTTGCCATCAATGTCTAGAGCCTCAGCGCTTGTGTAACTGTTAGATAAGAGAGTTGCCAAACTGGAAAGACTTCAGGCTTGTTGCCTTTTGTAACAGGCTCTTAGTTTAATTGGTCTTGTAAAGGAAAAAAAAAAAAAAAAAAAGGTGGAGAAGAATTTGCAGCCGTTTTATAGGCGGTAACAGCAATTTTGAAGGGAATTGGTTTAGCAACCCCAAACATTACAACTTTCTGATTTGAGAATTACACTGTTTGGAGCTATTATAGGCAGAGTTTATTCAAATGCAGGATTAATAAGCTGCAGAAATTCAGCACATCTATTTCAGATAGAATTTGTAACTCAAGTCAGATCACTGCTGATCATCCACCAAACACCAAATGTATATAAATATTTCCTCGAATCTCCTCGGGGACCAAATTCTTAACGTTGACATTCAAACCTCATGCACCTGAGTCACAAACGAAGGAGACCGGAGAGAATCTCCTGCCCCTGTAAAGGCAGGGGTGGGGAGATGGAGGTGTTTGCAGAGAAAAGCTCGCCGTGGTTGAAAGGTGCTGGAGCAGGAGACAGCCTCATAGGACTGCACACAGTAACTGAAAACCATCAGGGTTCAACGTCCACGGCACAGAAACAGGACTGTGGGACTGGCATCTCAGAGGAGATTAATAAATGATGCATCTTGAGAATATCACATAGAACTCTTTCCAAGCATGGAATGAGAGAGCTTTTTAAAATCCATTTTGCTCATTTCAGCCTTCTATAAATTATGTATAACCAAAGCAGCCACAAAAAAACCCAAAGAAAACCATTAGAGCTGACTAGCAGAAGCAAATGGAAGATGATAGTAGAAAATACAACATTCTCTCTCCTATAACCACAGAGGAGAGAGTCCCAGCCTCCCTCTGCTCCCACAGCCATTAGGGTAACAGCCAGCATCCTCCAACCGTGACAGCAAGACAGATCTGCCCTTTCCACTTGGGTTGTTAGGATTCAGTTTTTACTCTTGCTGAAAACAGACCAGTAAATGGACAGACTGCCCAAGTTCATTGCTACCTTACAGATGCTGGCCACGCTCCGACCTCCTCGAGAGGCTGAATACCAGCTGCGGCCACCCATCCTGACGTTGCTGCTTCAGGATGAATTCAGCTCCCTTGTCCACTGCAGCTGCTCTCACCATCCACTTCAGCACCCTGAAATGCTGTCTGGCTGGAGGGGAGACAGAACTGGAGAGGAAAAAATGGGTCTTGTCCCAGGAAAAGTGGGTCTGTTACAAGTATTGAACCTGAGCGTGAAGACTGGGTTCGTCTTAACCAGGCAGAGAGAAACAATACTGAAAATGTGAGGGAAGCTGAGTAAAATCTGTGTTTATTATTTAAAAATCAAAGCTCACCAACCTGAATCAGTGTCCAAAGCAAGTTCAAAGCTTTAGGAATGAGAAAAATATCACATCCCAGCTGGCCTCGCTATGACAGCCAGCTCCCTGGTATGAGCACAATTATGTACTTGGTTTAGTTTATATTTCTTTGGACTGCTAGGCAGCTGCCTACAGAAAAAACTGTTACTTGCACATCCTGCTTTGGGTATAGCAATAGAGGTAAAGGCTGCATATGTCCAACTGTTTTGCACTTTTTGTGACACCTGAACCACTTAAGTGTGCAAAATTAGGGCTTTTACTTTGTGCATGTTCTGAGAAGCATTCTACAAGCACATAAGAATCCTTTAACCTGAACAAGAACCCTTTAACCTGAACAAGAACCCTTTAACCTGAACATAGCTGAAGACTTAACTACAGACAAACATAGAAAACTGAAGCCAAAATCAATACCCGAGCTTGAACAAGGCTCAAACCCAAGGATTAAAGGGGAAATGCATGTTTCTTCTCACTCCCTAAAATGAATGAACAGCTAAGACAAAAGTGGGAAGAGGATGATTTCCATTTTATGCTTGCAACGTCTTGGATCGATTACAAAGGATTTCTGTGTTCAAGCTAAAGAAGGGCTGTAGTCAACAGCTTACAAAAGGCCAGTCACTTGGTGTGCTCCTACTCCAATCTATTTGTTTGTGTTTATCTCTGGTTGCTATGTAAGAAACAGGGAAAATCTAGTGGTTTAACATTTTTCTGAACAATGTTACTGGGCATCATCCAGTCTTTCTTGTTCCCCAAGGTACTAACTGCAGCCCTGAAACACAGAACTCCTTTTCACCCCGCTTCTTCTAGGCTTGCTGCTTCAAATTAATAACCACATTCAGACATATCTAGATAAGCCCCAGAGCAGGCAGGAGAACATAATTGAATGGCTACATCCCAAATGTGCACAGCGTCAACCCCCTCCGGTTCAGATATATTTTAGTATGAACCAAAATTCAGTAACTAGGAAATGATCAGAGCTAATGCTTTGTTATTGTTTTAATTTTCATAGTAAGCAAAGCTCTATGAGACAAAGTGCCAAATATTTTTGTTGTTATGGAAACCTCTGTTTAAACTAAAAGTTCAACTTTTCCAAGACAGTAAAAAAAAGTACATATATATATATATATATATGAAAAGCTGGGGTCACCATATTATACGAAAGGGAATTAGCTTACTTTCCCCTTTGCTTTGAGAGGGAAAAACTATGAATGAGTCCAGAGAGATCCCAGTGTCTCTAAACAAAATACTTAGATGAAGCTTGGATTTAATTAATTTCTTATGAAATATAAAAGTGATTGTACAGTAGGTAACTTACTTGCATAAAACTAATTGCAGGATAATTTAGACTAGGAGGAATTTCTGGAAGTTTCTAGTCCCCACTGCTAAAGCCAGTAAAGAATTTGTCCAGTCAAATTTTGAGTAATTCCAGGGATAGAGCTGCCTTGCAAAAAATAAATTACATTGAACCTCTGAATTCATAGCAGAATATATATATATCACTGCAGAGTATAACAGCATTAAAAAGTTTGTAGAAATCTTTTTACAGAGATACAGATCAACATCACAGTCATCAAAGGGACCCTTATCACTATGTAGACTCAATTCAAAGAAAAGCAGATATCTAGATCATTTCTGAACATGATTGGTGTCCTTTTCAAGATGATTAAACTATGGGTATCATTAGCTGCTTGATGATTAGCACCAGTTTCTCCAGCCTCAGAGCCTGTCTCATTGTGATGACCTGCAATACCCCTTCACAGAAGCCAGCAAGATGTGCACTGCCACCCAAACAGAGGGTTCCATCCTCTTCATCACCCTCTTTGGTGCTGACACAGGCATTTATGTGACTGCTTGGTGAACCGAATGGGAGGGAGCTGGGCCAGCTAAACACGAGCTCAACTATTTTTTTAAAAAATAAAATTTATTCTTACCCAGATGAGTTCCCCCACCCTGTTCACTGCATGACTGTAATGAACAGCTGCGCTGGCAGGAAAGAATAGATAGTGCAGGGCCCAAAACAAGTGGTGGAAGAAGAGAGTGGGTGGGATCGATTCCTTTGAAAGCAGTTCTTGCTTATGCCTAAAGTGTTCATCGAATTACAGACCTTACACTCTCAACTCCACCAAAATACCTTTAAAGTGTCATCTCTAGCAACTGCCTCTATAATTTGGAGCTCGCAAAAACGAAGTAAACTTTGCACTACGGAAAAGCCAGGCTGGTTTTGAGAACTGGACTGAAAATACGAGTACCTGACTGGGTCTCTCCTGGGAGGGACAAGACTCCTGTTGCTTCTCTACCTCTTTCGTCTCGTGCTGGGGACGCTGCTGCAGGATGTACTCGTATGTGGTTAATTTGTTCCACACTAGGAGGAAAGAGAGAGAGCTGTCAGTGCAGGAAATGCCACTCCCTGATTACACAAACGGTCTAAATAACTATACAATCAAATAGTAACTATAAACATGAAAAGACTGACACGCTAAGCCAAAAGTACCTTTGCACTGTATATCTTATTATATCCTTTATTGTCATCCTCACACTTTCTCATAGTCCCACTATTCTTCTAAGTGTACATGGTACAGCCTTCTATACTGTAGTAATTTGTTCAGCTCCCTGTAGAGTGGAATTATGAATAATGAACCCATTATTCATACCCAATAAGGGTAAGATCTGCATCATACAGAAAGCTCAGTGAGTACTCAAAAGGTATGGGATACTAAATGGAGAAAAGAAATTCAGCACGTTATTGCATCCTGTAGAGGAGATTGAGACACTTAGTATCCAAACCTAAATATCCAAGCATTAAATGCTCAACCTGTCTGGTGCCAAATAGACATGTTCAGAATTTCTATGTGCCCATGTTGATGCACTCTTAAGGACTCCCACACAAACACATCCGCTTCCACGAGTGACCAAATGCATGTGACCTTTCCGAGCAGCTTGGTTTCCTCGTGAGACCCAAAACATCACAAGGATCCAAAAGTCAGACATTCCTCCCTTAATGACCCTGTTATGGTAAGTATTTTTAGTGCACAAACCCCAGAAATGGAGGCTGAAGGTTTTCAGTGCACAGCTGGGTAGTCATCCTTCCTTTTTACAGAAGCATAGTAGCTAAAGCAGATGTCGAGGACGTGGGACATCCAGAATAAAACCCTTCCTCTGCCTAAGACGTTTGTATCGGTAATCCCTTACCTCTCAAAACCATGCAATAAGCAGGGGAGAGCTAAGGAGAGGGTCCCCCTCCTGTTACAGCAATGAACTTATGAAGAAATAAGAATTCAAGATCCATTTGGCCAGGAAGATGGAGCATAAAAATGAAGCGAGTCTGCAGCCAAGTGATGAGTGAATGCACTTAAGAGGGACAGCGGAGGGTGCTGGCAAATGTGCCTAGAACTGTACCATATCCTTTATTTGAGAAACAGAATATTGCTTCATAAGCAAAGGGCTATAAACCATTTGTAGTTTACAGTTCATCGGTTTCTGAATACTTAACGGCGCAACTTTTCAAATATTTTAATAGAGCTATTTAATTTAGCGTTTGTCTATCCAGATAACACTGCAGCATACCCTGAAACATACAAACGCCGCTTGTCAAGAGCCCCTTATCCTTTCCTATGTTTCCTATTCATTTTTTTCTTTTTATTATGCTCTACTATTGGCCTCTGAGTATTGAAGGGAAAAAATGAATCCTCCCTCCAAGCTTCTGAAGTGCCACTCTTCACTGAATGCCTCCAGAACCGAGGCTCAGTCAAGACCGGTAATTTTGAACACATGCACCTACTATTTTGAGAATAACCTACTTCCTTCCTCTGGAGTGACAGCAGTGAGTAATTAAAATCAGGACAGTAATTCTGAAAATTTCACCGTGCTTGTCACAAAACTAGATTCTAAAATGTTCATAGCCATACCTGACTTAAGCCAGTTTTTATTTATGTGAAACTTAAAGGCAAAAAGGCAGCATCTCACAGGGATGCTGTTTTCTTTCTGTGATGTAATCATTTAAAAAAAAAAAGAAAGGTTTATGAAGAAATACTCATGAATGGTAACTATGTTTTAATTGGTCAATTGCATTTCTAGTCCCAAAAGGGGTTAGACAGTTCGTCCCAACACTATCTACCTTAAAGCATTCAGATGAGACTATTGACAGTTACATGTGTGAAATAAGAGGAACGTAAACCAGCCGTGCTTTGCCTTATCTCCCTGAACCCCAGTTGTACGGGTAATACATACTCATATCTGATGGACAATATAGGTTTCAACGTGGTGACATCACTCCTTTTAAACAAGGACTTACACACTGCGCCTCTGCACAGCTGGAACCAGTTTCAATAGGGCAGCAGATTTTAATGTCATCAAACGTTAACAAAAATTAGCAATAATTAAATTCTGTTTCCATGTAAGTCATAAAGATACAAAATCGGCTCAGGAAAAAAGAAAAGAAAAGTTAATTTGGCTTGTAATTTATTCTGAAAGAGGAAAAAAAAACACCCCAAGACAACAGCAACAAGAAATACCCAAACCCAGAGCAGAACTCGTTTAACACACGCGTTGCTGTTCTTGTCTTTATCTCAAGGAGGGAGCACCCTCTTGTGGAAGCTGTACACAAAGACAGGATAAATACTGCTCAGCACTAAATCAAATAATCCTTTCTTTTTCATCCAAAGGAAATCTCACTGGAGCAGGCCCAGCTTTGTTATGCTTTTAGTCTTTCTACACCCCTAGATCAACCTTTGATACTTCCAGGCATCACCATCAACCCAGCAAAGTCAGCTTTCAGTTCCACCAAGAAAGTAAAACCGCAGCGTGACCAAATTTAAGTTATGCTCAAAGAGGCTGTAAAAGCAAAAGGACAGTAAATGATGTCACTAACTGAGGAACACACACCCATCAAACGCTATGCTTCAGCAGCACAACTGTTTTGCTCCTGGAACTGCCCTGGTTTGTGCTAACCCAGTTTGTGTTGGCGTCTGCACCGCTGTTAACCGGCTCCCTAAAAATCCATCCAAGCATCCCCTGTAACCACCATCCTCACTTCTCTTCCACCACATCCCTTCTTCCCTGGGTTTGGCACCACTGACTACTGCAAGCCTAAGATCTTTTCTCATCATGAATTATGTCAGGCAGCCAAACAGCATTGGCTTCATTTTAGAGGACAGCTGAATAAAGGGGTTTGATGCCCTTCTGTACATAAACAAATATAAATATCCCTTCTTGACAGAGCAACAAGTAGGAGATCTAATGAGGACCCTTTCTGAAAACCTCTACTCTGAATTCCACCAGTTGTTTTGTGCTGATACAGTACAACTTCCATAAAGGGACCTGGACATCAGGCCCCTATTAGAAATTTAGATCAATACCGACTGCGTTTCCCTGGGTTAATGGAGAAACAGGCTCTCCTGCACCACCAAAATTCTGGGGAGGACAGTGAAGAGATTCACAAAAACCCATATGTGGAGCCACTCAGAACCTACCATCGCTGGCACTGAGCTGGAATTAAGCAGTTAATTAACCTGGCCTCTCTGCTGCTCTCCCACATGCTTCCAGTTCCAAGATAACACAGCTTGGACACGTGAATGCACAAGCCCAATGCAAGCCCCATATGGCACATGCACTGATAAGCCTACCTGGTACTGGAGGAAAATCAGCAGTGTAACGTTAAACCCAGATTTTCTACCTTTTCAATGGCAATCTTGCACAACACGTGTGTAGTTGTGAAACGGGTGAACACACAGCAACTGCAGAACGTGTAGAAGAAGCTAGGCAGAGAGGAAACGGGGATGCAGAGGACAAGAACATGATACCTACTGAGATATATGTGAAAGACCAAGAGGTGGCCCAGCAGGATGACGGTCATTAGGCCCAGAAGAATAAAAATCCCAGCCATGATCAAAATGGCAGACGCCCGAGTCTCAACAGGAGCTGCAGGAAGAAACACAAACCAGCGGTGCGTGTGGTTCTTCAGAGCTAGAAAACAAAAAGAGTTGGAGGTAAGTGAACGGTTTGGGTATTAAATATGTCAAACTAAACTTTACAGTTGGAAATATTGTTACTCAAAAGTAGCTGCAGACCCATTGGAGGCTTATTCTGGTTCGAGCAACAGAGGGCTAATTTCTCTTCTAATGCTTGGAAAAACTGCACTTTTAGAAGACTCCAGCATCCAAATTTGTGAAAATATTTACTATGATACGTGGAATTCAAGATCTCAGTGTTTTCGAGCTGGGCACAAGGAGGAGTGAGACGCAGGCACAGGACCCAAGCTGCCAACGGGGTTATTTCATAACATCAACGTCACATTCAATAGAAATTACAAAGTTTGCTGAGGAGTTTCTCTCTCTCTCTCTCCCTTGATGGCTGGGATCCTCAGAACCCCTTGCCCCGATGCCGGAGCCCTGAGCCCTTCCCTTCCTCCCGAAGCCGCAGCGCTGGCAGTGTCCCATATGGGCTGTCCCTCTGGGGAGTGCACAGCTTCCTGCTGATATAACTGGCTGAGTACAATTCTTGTATATTTTAGATTAGTATCAGGATCAATACTGGTTCTTTAGTATTATTAATGTTAATTATTTAGCCTTATCCTATTAAATCTATTTGTATTTCAACCCTCATCTTTCCTTGTTTTCCCCAATTCCCTTTCATTGGGAAATAGGGTGATAGAATAAATTGTTAAGGGTTTCTCGAACCGTAATAAAGCTTAAGAAATCTTGTGCCTGCAAGGCCTTTAGGAAGAGCAGTCAGCTCTGGACGGAAAGACATTCCATCCAGCTGAGCAGAGAAGACTCTTGCAGAAATACAAAACTGAAGGAGTAAAGGGGTGGGAGTTCCTCCTCAGGGGGAGGCCCCACAGAATCCAATCCTGCATCGAGGGATGTTTGGCTGATTCACGGGAGGTTCAGCTGAAGCACTGCTGGTACCATCAAAGCAGGGGTCGGAACGAAGCATCACGGGGTCCACGAAGAACTGCACGAAGACGTAGCAAGCGACAAGGAGCAGAAGGACGAGGCCCAGGATGGCAGACAGCACACTATTCACAAAGAGCCTGCCGAGAAGGTAGGAAGTCTGAGTGGCTTCAACAACGTCACACATACAATTCAAACCCCCAGCCTCCAATAAAGAGGGAGATCCCAAATTGCTTACACTTACGATAGATACTGGTTAACAGTCTTCTGGTTTGTTACCCTGAGGGACAAACCATGACCCTATAGAGCAACCACGGTTACAAAACAGTCAAGTGTATCTAGGAGAGACAAAGAGCTCCCTGCACAAAAACCTAAGGCAGTGTAACGTGGCACCCAGCAGTAACAACTCTCTGCTTTCCGTGTGGTTTTAGTGCAGGAAACCGAGAAGGGAATAATCAGTGATCACCTCCTTATTCTTTATCTTCAACCTGGCAGAGATCAGAGGTGCCTACGTGCTGCTGTAACTCCTGCCAACTGGCACGTCTCGCAGGGAAAGCGTGCCATCTGGATGCAGGTTGTTTCAGTCGGGACCAGCACAATCGTGGTTCTATTCCCACTCCAGCCCTCAGAAGCATTAAGGACACCCAATTAATATCCCATAAGCTTTTCTTAATACCAAATAATAAGATTATGTTCTCTGTTTTTACTCATAGATGTTCAGCTACAAAATTCTAAGTATTGGAGTTTTATCCCCGTGTTATTTGAATGCCATAATAACGCTTGCTTTTTCTATCTAGTTTTCTCATGACTGATTTTATTCAGCTGGGGCCTGAGAGAAGAGTGGTTCTCTGGGGATGAGTACAGCCTGGACTGAGATGCAGGAGAACCTCAAGGAAGAGAAGGGCTGACATTATTGCTGTTCCTGTCCCAAAGCCAGGCTCTTACCAGTAATTCCTCTCTCCCACGCAGTTGTTGAGCCATTTGCAGTGGTGATCAAAGCCACACACGCACTTGTTGCAAGTTCCACAGTGCTTGGACGTGGCACTCCTGCCAAAGAAAGGTGGCATTAGCATGGCAGCACCAGCTGCAGTATCAGCTAACCCTGACTTTCCAGTGGCACAAATACAGGGGGAGAGAGAGCAGCAGAGATCCTGGGAATAGTGAGAAAACCTTCTACATCAGCGATATGTCAATGCCCAAATGTATCGGCCATGGTTGGACCACAATCCCAAACACTGCAAAATTTGCCTTTTCAAAGCACTGCGAGATTTCTGTTGTGGAGATCACTGATTTCTTATCTGAAACCCTTTAGCAATTCTACAAAGCTCGATCTTAATGCCTGCCCTCCAAGCCTTTCCTGCTACCGCATTAGCATCCAGCCAGATACGAGCACACGCTACACGTTGTTAGGTCAAACACCGACATCCGGATAACACGGGACACAACAGTCCTCTCCACACAACGTGTGAGAGAGTAAATAAAACACAGAACCATCTGAGAGTGGGCACCTGAACCCTGCCACAGGATGAAGCTTAACTCGTGCTATAAAGCTTCAGGGGCTCAATTCTCACCTTACAGTCTAACATTCAAGACTGACGGTGAAGTGTAATGGTGAAAAAGACAGAGGAGTAGAAGAAAAAGAGAAAATACTTACACATCTACATCACAGACATTGCAATGATGGTTTTCAATGACATGTGGGTGCTGATTACGATTGAAGGTGGCCAGAGGCCCTAGGTATTTTTTTTCTCTCACATTTGCATCCGCAGGATCAATGGAGACTGCAGTAAGATGAACAACTAAATGGTAGATAAAGCATGCTCCTGGACACTGAAGTACACAGTTAAGGATTGTATGAGTGATTTAATACATGTATTTTTAGCCTTAATCCACAAAGCCCACACAGATGAGAAATATATGGCTTAGAATTAGAACTCACTACATAACTGGTTGGAGCACGTTAATCTGAGCTTTATTAACAGAGATGTTAATAAATAATAACTGTAAAAAATATCCTCCGAAAAAAGATAACTAAATCTATAGCAACAACCCTCCTTATTATGTACTACCCTGCCTCACAGAAACATCTTTCCTAGCACAGGAGTTTTTAAAAATGACCTTTACTTACCAGAATCTGACCCCAGGTGCAGACTGCTGGCACAGCTCCACATTTCTTAGTCCATACAGACTCCTTGGAAAGGAAGAGTCAGTTAAAGCCGTGCACATGCCCCATCACAAGACCAAACATCCATGAAAGGAAATAAAAAAGTCACATCAAGAACTAGCAGTGATCACCTTGCTTTCCTTTTCCTTAGTCAGAATCCCAAGGAAGAGGATTTAAAGTAGGATTCTACACAATTTACAGACAGGCAGTATCCAGGATTTCTCACTGTTGCTTGAAATATTACCTGTTTGGATTTTTACTTCTTGCAAGTCAGAGCAAATACACTGCAGCAGTAGTTTCAATCAGACACCTGAAGCAATTGCTGATATTTGGAAAGAATAGACAAATATGTAAGAATATACAAATAGAAAGCAGCACCTGTGCATGCCTGGAGTACCACTGTGCTCAAGAGTTTGTTTCTCGATATACTGCAGTTAAATGAGCATGTGTGCAAAAATTAACCTTCTGGTTTATTTGTTACAGACCCAGATGTGCACACTGTTGATCATGCTAATGTCTATGAAAACAGAGCAGTGTAGTAAGGAAAAAAAGGTTTTTGAGAGGTCTAGCTGACTGGAGCTCCGATGACTGGTGTAGCAGAATGGGAAGGGATTTGCCTTTGACACAAAAGAGACATTAGACATTAACTGCTAGTAAAACTTTGGGATACATGAATCTGTTGAATAGAGTGAGTTTAGATTGAATTATAAAGGTATTTGGTAGACAAATTCACATGGTTTGAACCGTGATAATACCAAGGATTTGGGTAAGACAGATAGATAAGAGCGCTGTGAGCTAATGAAAAGCCTAAATCACACAGGTATAACTAAAACAATGATAAGCAAAAGCATCCCAAACATATCCAAGGCTTCATGGACATACATAAATCCAAAGCAGAAATGGTGTAAGTGCATATCCCATCTCTTCAGAACTTTTCCCAGGAGTCTCTCTCTGACATTTCTTGGTTACCCGATTCTGCTATGAAAGCACTAAGTGGCAGTAAGCCAGTTACTCAATCTTTTTTTTTTTTTCCCCACCAGGAGGATGCTAGTGGAGCGATGACAAAAGCAAACACCCACAAATTATGAATCTTCCCCAGCTTGGTAAGTAGTAAATTCAAATTTCAGGATACCCTCTTCCTCTGTCACACAGCAGACCTCTCCTCTGTGGTTCACACCACACCACCTCGTCTTTCACTCACAGATTTTCTACAGGGGACAAGAGAGGGGCCAGGGAGAAGATCAACTCCCAAGCAACCACACCGTAGAATCATAAACACATAAAGCTGCATTTCAAGACTCATTCAGTCAGCACAGGGAGGTGTGGCTGCCCATCACGGCAAAGGTCTTTCAGGAGGGGCTTTTTTTAGTAGGACTTCCCTCAAAGCCTGCAGCACACTTGGAGAAGAGTAATATAAAGCAAAGGAGACACACAGGCAGAAGGAGACAGCAGAAGAGCCTCCGAGGCAAAGACAGAAACCTTAGCAGAGAGCAACGAAGGACACAAGGAGAACATTAGTAACCTACCTAAAGTGGAAGGGCAGAGAGGATCTCAAAACAACTGGGTTTTTTTATAGGCAGGAGAAGATCAAGATTACATTTATATTTCAGAAAAAGATTCTGGCTCAGCTGCTTTCTCCTATGCTTTCTATGCTACCTAACAACTATTTTCAAAAAAATCCCACTGATAGTTTATTACAGTCCACGTTCTCCTTTTGACCAAAGGATACGATATAGCCAGCGGGCAGCCAGTGGCGGGGCAGGAGAGGAACCAGGATTCCAAAGCCAACCAGCGCAAAGAAGAGGTACAGCCACCAGGCAATAATCTGGAAAATGTGCAGAGGCAAGCTCCAGCCATTCCTTCGAGCGCGTTGGACCTGCACCTCAGGAACAGCTTCACCCGAGTTCTCTGGAGCTGTCTTATTAGGAGGTTTATTGCAGATATTCATCTATAAAAATCAAAAAATGGAAACAAAAAAAAAATACATGATACAAAAATTATGTGAGGGAGCCTATTCTTGGAGATATGCACCACGGTGGACAGGAAACTGGAGAGACTAAAACGACGACACATCTGAGGTGACACTTCTCTCCACACAGGGAATTTGTGACTGATAGTAACAAAAGGGGGAAAAAGAATTAAAGACTTTAAAGACAAGTGCTGATGTCTGCATGAAACAACAATACCTCAGGCTTCCAGTCAGGGGAAACTTGCAGGTTTTGTCAGTCTTCGAATGGATCTAGACCTAAATTGAGTAAAAAGAACAAAGTGGGTATTTCAGTGGCAGTAGGACACATGTCATACTCAGATGGAGTATGATGTGCTGTGATTCTGGGGATGTGTTCACGTCAGAAATGGGTGATGGCAGAACAAACACTTTCACCTCTCTCAGATATGCCATGTTTTCCTTCCAGCTAGTGCAGAGAAATGTAGTGAGAGCGGGTGGCCCCAACGCAGCACGTGGTCTGGAACCGCAATTTAGCACTGCACAGCATCCAAGAAAACAGAGACTCCTCTGTCAGCAACAAAGGAAGTGGAAAGACTAGAAACCAAAAAGGTGAACTAATAATTTGAGGACAAAAAGGGGGAAAGAAGTAGGAGTTACTCCACATCACAAGTATAAAGCAGACTGTTGCTAGAACAAAAAACAAAGTTAGGTATGCAGGACATCCATGAGGGAAGCAGCTTGATTATTCAGCTGTCCTACAGTGTCTGGACTCCTGGCAGGGTAAAGCAAGATTTAACTGCAAAGACGAGTTACAAACCATAATTTGGAAAGTTCTCGATGTTTATGATTTCTGTTTGCACAACAGCTACAAGCTCAGAAGTGATCTCTCCCTTTTATTTCAATTTGTGTTGGATTATTAGTTGCTGCTTTTCGCTTGCCACGGAGCAAGGATGAGTTTAACATCAGAGGATTAGCACCAGCGAGCAGAACGATGCAGATCTTGGTACAGCAATGGTCCTACCCAGTCCTAAACAAAGGGCTGAAAAAGTCTTTTGTGGTCAACTGGTAGAGAAGCAGCAGGTAAGAATATAAAAGAATGTAATTTATGTCCATCAGCACAGGCTTAGCAACAAGCAGGTTGGAAAAGACCACCTTAAAATGCTAACTTCAGTCTTTGAAGAAATTAGCAGTATCCACCTGCATTCAAACTTCCAGTTGCTACATGGCAACTGGTTCATCATGAGGAGAAATAGTTACTAATCATGTGATACTTTTCTTACTAGGTTGCTGAAAATTTGCTTGTGCATCACTTTGAGCTACACATTACAAAAAACAGATTATTTGAAGAAACTCCCAGGTTTCTCCCTTCTAATAAAAGCCTGGCCAGGGGAGCCAGGCCCTGGAAATCTCTGTTTTGCTGCAAGACCTTGCTGTTTTATAATATCAGATGTTTTAAAGGCTATGCTATTTAACATCAAAAGTTTTGTACAATGTAATGGAATTTCTTACATGGCAAATTGCGACTGAAGCTACCTCCTGGCTGAACTACCCCTGAGGCTGCTGCCATCCCCCAGCAGTGTCTGCCTGCTAACAGACCCTCAAGAAAGAAGAAAGCTGCACGTCACGCTTTGTCTGGCCTGTTCCAGAAGTGAATTTCTTCTTGCCTTTCCCTTATGGCTCGAGGGCTTCTCTAGTAGCTGATGCACTGATTATCTACCAGCACTGATGAAAAACAACGCTAGATGTGAGAGGACTCGCGGATACAGCATCTCCCCTTCCCGGCGGGGTGCTGTGGGTATAGAATCATGGAATGGTTTGGGCCGGAAGGGACTTTAAAGATCATCCAGTTCCAAACCCCCTGCCATGCGGGATGGGGCTGGAGGCAGG
Source organism: Tringa tobata (assembly GCA_033628505.1). Classification (NCBI taxonomy): domain Eukaryota; kingdom Metazoa; phylum Chordata; class Aves; order Charadriiformes; family Scolopacidae; genus Tringa; species Tringa tobata. The sequence goes on along the minus strand of JAHREE010150057.1, from coordinate 18,100 downwards.
GCATGAACCCCTCCAGGGATGGGGCAGCCACAGCTTCTCGGGGCAACCTGGGCCAGGCTCTCACCACCCTCACACCAAACAAGTTCTTCCCCACATCTCAGCTCCATCTCCCCTCTTGCAGTGTCAAACCCTTCCCCCTCCTCCTAGGGCTCCCCTCCCTCATCCAGAGTCCCTCCCCAGCTTTCCTGGAGCCCCCCTTCTTTAGGGACTGGAAGGGGCTCCAAGGTCTCCCCGGAGCCTTCTCTTCTCCAGGCTGAACCCCCCCAACTCTCTCAGCCCCCCCTCCCAGCAGAGGGGCTCCAGCCCTCCCAGCATCTCCGGGGCCTCCTCTGGCCCTGCTCCAACAGCTCCGTGTCCTTCTGCTGTTGGTGGCCCCAGAGCTGGAGGCAGCACTGGTTGGGGGGGTGTCTCCCCAGAGCGGAGCAGAGGGGCAGAATCCCCCCCTGGCCCTGCTGGCCACGCTGCTGGGGATGCAGCCCAGGGTGCGGGGGGTTTCTGGGCTCCAGCGCAGGTTGCCGGGGCGTGTGGAGCTTCTCCTCCACCAACACCCCCAAGTCCTTCTCCTCAGGGTTCCTCTCCAGCCATTCTCTGTTCAACCTATTATTTGTCCTTGGAATTGCCCTGACCCAGGGGCAGAACCTTGCACTTGGCCTGGCTGAATTTATGCCAGGGCTGCACGGCACCCATGGCGAGCAGGAGCGCTGGCATCGAAGGGATGGGGACGGCCACAGGGAGCGAGCAGGTGTCTGTCAGCAGGATCAGCTCCGAGACTCCCAGAATGAAAACTTAAATATGGCGTTAAAAACCTGAGTGATCCCAACTTCAGGGAACCCCTGGCCCCTGCTGCCTGGCACCCGCTGGGCTCAGCGTGCACAAGGGAGCTCTTACTCACACCAGAGATGGCTCAAAAAGAAATTTAACTTATGCCTGGAGGAGGGAAGGGGCAGTTTCAGCCCTGGCCAGAGAAGAATTTGAACTCTGCTGCAGCAGACAGGGCCCAGGAGGCGGGGAGCAGCTCTTTGACCCGGCCCCGTCCACACACGCAGCCCAGGACACCCTTCCCAGAGCTGGTCTGTGATGGCCACAAGCATCAGGACTTCCACAGCTTGGCAGAGTTCCTCCAGCCTGCATTTTAGCGTTGTGACCGCTCCTGGATGAGTCTTACCCAGGACACAATGCCATTTCTATCAGGGTCCCTTATCCACCACCGGGTCTGGAAGCTCAGCAAATGGTCAAGAGCCCACCTCACCCCTGCAAATCCATGTGTTAGTCCAGGAGGTGGGATGCAGAGAGTACCCCAGTGGTCCTCTCCTTCTTCACTAGCCACTGCTCGGGGCTAGCAGGTGGCAAGAGACAGCTCTGTAACACAGCACTGCCTGCCCAAGTGACCAGAGACCACCCAACTGCTCCTCAGGAAGGCAGTGGAGGAGACCAGGCCTTCCCATACCTTTGCTGAGGCTCCATGTTCCATTTCCATGATGACCAAGGGCTGGTTGGGGTGACTCTCAATTACTTGCTTGGTCTTCTCCAGCACCTGGGGACAGCAGCAGTCAGATGCTTGAGCACACACATCGCGTATGGACACAAGAACCACCTCAGTAGAACTTCCCTGCAGGTACAGAGGTCCCCAAGGTGCCCCAAAACACCCACGGCCCAGCCCAGAGCAGCCCCACACTCTGCAGCCAGGAGCCAAACCATGTTGGCAGGTGGCTCTGTGGCCTGCGAGGCAGCAGCAGCGCCGCGTGTGATTCCTCCTACAGGAAAATCCAACGGGATCCAGGAGGAAGAACCACAGACCACCTATACCCTGCACCCAGGGGCACCCTTAGGGCAGGAGCACCCCAACTCCCAAGACATGCAGCACCCCAGGGACCAGGCATGGAGGTGGCCAAGCCCTGGGAGGGAGCAGGAGAGGCTGAACAGCACGAGGGGCATCCCCACAGCTCCCCTTCCACGCTGGATACGAGTGGAGCCCCCCGCAGGCCTCACAGTGTCCTCTATTCCCACCCAGGGCTCACTCGTTTCTGGATGTCAGCTTTGCTTGCTCGGTCCAGGTCATCCATAACTTTCTTCAGTGCTTTAACAGCCTCTCTCAGCTCATCTTTCTGCCACTGCGGGATAACAGCGGTGGCCAGTGTCTGCAAAACAGGAGCAGGTTAGAGGTACCGGTGGTCACGTCGAGGGATGCTGCACCCCACTCCTGAACATCCCCTCCTCTCCCAGCCCCCCAAAGCTTGGGCTGCAGCACCCACAGGACACGGGGCTGGGACCTCTGCTCAAGCAAGAGCAGGAAGCTGAACTTGTGGTTTATTAAAACCAGCCAGTGCTGGCAATCAAGGCCCCATTCACTTTGAGAAGAGAGAGCGCTGCAACTATCCTCACCTCACTGAGATCCGTGATCTCCTTCTGCACATCCTTGTTGGGAGCTGTCTGGACCTTCACCTTGGCCTCCAGGGCTGACAAGAGCTTCCTGAGGCTGTCGACCTTCCGGAGGGCCTGGCAGAATACAATCCCAGTTAAGCCAGGCAGGGAGATTTAGCAAGATGGGCTCTTGGCCACCACCAGGAGAAGGGAAAATCTCTTCATTGAGAGGGTTATCGAGCATTGGAACAGGCTGCCCAGGAAAGTGGTGGAGGTATTTTAAAGCCAGGCAGACGGAGTGCTGAGGGACATGGGTTAGTGGTGGGTTTGGCAGTGTTGATGCCTGGACTCGATGATCTGAAAGGTCCCTTCCAACCCAGACAATTCTATGATTCTTAGGGGTGAAGAATATACTGCAGCCCCAGGATGGGGTTCAGTAACTCCTTTGGAAGCAGCAGAACCAAAGCAGGCAGCACTTGACTACTGGAACTACTGGAAAGAGTCCAGCGTAGGGCAACAAAGATGATTCGAGGACTGGAGCATCTCCCTTATGAGGAGAGGCTGAGAGAGCTGGGACTCTTTAGTCTGGAGAAGAGAAGGCTGAGGGGAGACCTTATTAATGCCTATAAGTATCTCAAGGGCGGACTGAAGGAGGAGGGAACCAGACTCTTTTCAGTAGTTGCCAGGGAGAGGACAAGGGGTAATGGGCACAAGTTGGAACATAAGATGTTCCACTTGAATATGAGGAGGAACTTTTTCACAGTGAGGGTGACGGAGCCCTGGAACAGGCTGCCCAGGGAGGTCGTGGAGTCCCCTTCTTTGGAGATTTTCAAGGCCCGCCTGGATGCCGTCCTGAGTAGCATGATCTGACATGCTCTGGGTGGTCCTGCTTTGGCAGGAGAGTTGGACTAGATGATCTCTATGGTCCCTTCCAACTCTAAAATTCAGTGAAATTCAGTGAAATTCAGTGACCAGAACCAGGGTGTGATGCTGGCTCCCACAACCCACCCCAGGCCCTTCTAACGTAACAGCTACAGCCAAGACTTTCCCCAACTTTCCTGCCCAGCTCTCTCCTCTGGCTGTAGCATAGCCAGGGGCCTCCAGCACAGCCTTTGCCAACAGTAGCATCCTTCTCTGTGTTGCGTTGGTGGAATCCAAGCCACAAATCCCTCAGGCAAACGTAAATGAGAAGGACCTGGGCACAGGGTTAATGTCTGTGCAGGCACGTGCCAAAGGTTTCCCACAGGAAATGGATCTCTCCTGCAGGATCTCTCCCTTACCTTCCGAGCTTCAGCCCCAGTGACTGCAACTATCCTCCGGATGCCTTTAGCAATTGCTTCTTCTGAAACAATCACAAAGGGGCCAGCATGGCTGGAGTTCTGCAAGTGCCTTTGGAAAGAACCCAGAAAGACCCCCATCAAGAAAGAGTTAGAAGCTCATCTCGGCAGGAATCAGCATGAGAACAAGAAATCCACCCTGCCAGGGAGAGGCAGCAAGCGTGGGGACAGGCAAAACCCCTGACCCAGCTGCTAAAAGCAAAGGAGCAAGGAAAGGGTGGCAAGGGATACATTCCCAGCACTGTCAGAGGCCACGCACGTGGGCAGGGACAGCGATTTCCCTGCCCATGAAGGCTGATTTTTAAATGCAGTTTGACTCAGTACTGGGAACGCACAGGCACATCGTCACCACCGCCTCCAGCTCTGCCCTGGCTGTGCCCAGGATACACCCACAGCGCTCACAAAACAGCCTGGGCTCCCCAGGGACCTCGTTTCAGACCCCCCTCGTCACCTTCCCCGGCCTCTCCGGACACTCACGTCCCTCCGCAGAACTCGATAGAGGTGAGGGAGCCTGCAGGGCCCGAGGGGTCATCCAGCAGCTCCTCCACAGGGATGCCAATGGAGACCACGCGGACGGGATCGGGGTAGGTCTCGTCAAAAACCGCCCGCAGTCCCTGGATAGCTTTGGCTGCAGCGAGAGGGCAGTCCTTGGCGTACACCGTCTGCAGAGGACAGGAGAGATGGACTAGATGATCTCCAGAGGTCCCTTCCAACCCCTATCATTCTGTGAAAGGGACGCAGGTAAGAGCTGGTCCTGTCAGCTGTGTGCCCACATTCCTAGGGAATCCTGACTCCCTCTGAAAGATCCTAAAAAGGGAAGTTCCATGACTTGCCTGAGCCAGGGTTTGTTGAGTTCCAGGGATCCCAAAGTCATTGACACAAGTCTCATCTTCAAAATTCCTGATACCACTGTCTGCTCAGACCCCCTGTGCTCCTGTACAGTCGTTTCTAACCGCAGACTCCTGAGCAAGGCACAGGGTTCTCCTGGGTCTGTTCTGACACAGGGCTGGCACCAGTCAGAAGAATGTTGAGGACACATCACTGAGGAGTCTGGTGCACACTGTAAATCCAGCCAGGCCTGCAAAACTACTCTGCCAAACATCTTGGCCCTTGTAGCTAATGTGACTCTAGAGTAGGAACAAAACCACTCCAGCTCTAGTGAGGGCTCAATACCAATAAGAGGAGCAATCTACATGGAGTTTTCCCACTCAAAAATCCTCTGAGGTGATGCCAATCTGTGCACAGAACTGCATCAGCAGCTCAGCAGACTCCTGCTGGGCCAAATTCCCAGTATCCTAGATCATCCAAAAGCTCGATTCAAGGCATATTTTTTTTTCCCCCAAGTACATCCAAGCCAAGCAGCCATACCCACCTTTGCCTCCTCGATCATCTGGTTGGCAATGCCTTCAACTTTCTTGATTTCCTGGGTGGACAAGGCTCCTTTGGCAGTGAAGTCGAACCGCAGCCGGTCTGGTGCGACCAGTGACCCTCTCTGGTCGGCTTCCCCCAGGACGGAGCGCAGGGCGAAGTTGAGGATGTGGGTTGCCGTGTGGTTGCTCATGACTGGCCTTCGCCTCGTCTGATGAAGGAAGCCACTGTTAGACAGGGTCCCACAACGTGGAGCCAAGATCACCTCTAGCGGCAGAAGTGGAGGTTCTAACTAGGTCAGGAGACCAGACACAACTGCTCGCGCTCACTGCCTTGGAGCCTCTGCTAAGGGAGCAGGACAATCCCCACCACATTGGCGCGTGGCTTTTCCCTGACAGTCCCTTTGTTGGGCCTGTCTGGAGACAGACCAGGTCACAGACACTAATCTCTGCTCCTCAGACGGAAAAAGCACAAGATGGAAGCCTTCCTTCTTGCTCCAAAGGTGCTGTCTCTATACGGAAGGGAATTTTGCAGCACCCACTGAGAAGGCTCAGCCCACAGGAGCCATGTCTGGAGCGGGGCAGACATCCCAGGTTCTCCACTGTCATCCACAATGCAGTGGAGCTCCATACCTGCTCCACCTCCCAGCCACCATCCAAAACGTGTTTCTGCTGCTGGTCAGCAAAGCCCAAAGAGCATGGCTTTATCTGCCTCGTGGTAGGAGAAAACCAGGTGCCAGGCCTTGAGTCAGCCAGACTTGAAGGGACATATTGCTTCCCTGCATTGTGTGCCACAGGGAGAGCAGGGCCCAAAGTCCAGGCCACTGAAGTGGCATCAATGAAAAGAAAGAAGACAAAATCCAGGGAAAAAAAAATAACAGATGAGGCCCTGTGTTATGCCATGCCTTAACTCACCTCATCGATAGACAGGTGGACCTGATCTCCTACTTTCAAGCTTCCATACAGAGTTCCTATGTGAAGCACGTAGCCTCCTCGGACCTGCACGTTCTTCACTGTGAATTCTGTTTTCTGTACAAAGAGGGAAACACACCCAGTGAGCGGGGTGAGAGACCGAGGGGAGACAGAGAGTCCAGCCAGAGCTCTGAGCTGCAACTGGAAAGGTCTCAGCTGAGAGCCAGACTGGTGTGTGCAACAGGAGAAAGCTGAGCGTCCCCAGGCACGGCACACAAGGCTGCAAAGCAGAGAAAAGAACTGGGGCACATTTATGAGGCACATGGAGCTGAAAGAGCTCCCTGTCACAGCTCCAAAGCACTGGCCTTCTGCACAGAAATCCCAGCACCACCACGACCACCAGCACCCACGTTCTGGTGACAGCCTGACGCTGCAGCGCTAAGTTCAGCTCCCCGAGAAGCAAGGGGAACGAAACTCCAGCACGCCTGCACCCCCAAAAAGGAAACCTGTGCAAGTCCTGACACCTGCCAGGGACAGGGCATCGCTGGAGCTTGCTTGGCCCCTGCTGCTTCTCTGCAGACACCTACACAGGCCCCAGCTCAGGCTGAGTTTAGCCAACGGCTCTCAGGCCCACTCACATCCTCCCTGCCGTCGTCGTCCTTGACCATGTAGCCCTCGTCATAGATCTGCCCACCCTGCTCGGCGTAGAAGCAGGTCCGGTCCAGCACTATCCCACACTCCTGGCCAGTGGATACCTCCTCCACGAACTTCTTCTCCCTGCGGATGGCTTTCACTGTGGCCATGAGGCTCCCAAAATCTGTCACCGGGACGAGAGGCAGTGTCAGTAAAACAGGAAAACCTTGTAGACACCACAAAGGAGCAGAACTTCAGAGCAACAACTCCCACCCATTGCAGGAGCTCATGGCAGCTACATTTGCAGGTGGTAAGGAGAAAGAACCAGGGCAACAGTTAGTTGGATGAGAGGAAATTTCATTCCATACTCTCCAAGGCTGACAGTTCCTTCCACACCTATGCAGTAAAAGTCAGTCACGTGTGCTCCTACAAGCCTGGGGCCTCCCAAATCTCCACCAAATCAAAGAATTAGGAGCGAGAGACAGAGCAAGTGGGCTGAGACCAAGCAGAAACTGCAGCCTCCTGTGCCACTGGCTGAAGGACAGCTGGGAAGCACAAACACAGGGGTGTGGAGACACAAAGCTGCAGGGAACAGGAATCCCCTTAAGACTCACTGATCAGGTGGGGTTTTTTTCATACCATAGGAACCGCTCTGATCTGAAGCGTAGTTGTATTTTGGCGAGTCGTCGGTCACCTCCAGCCCTCGGGCCCTTAGCTCTTCGATGGCGTAGATGTCCAGCATGAGGAGGTCCTCCCCTCCGGCACCCTTCCCTTGAGATTTGAGCTGCCAACAACAAGTACCAGAGTTTGAGAAAACCCACCTCAGCACTGGCCCATGCACGCCAGCCCAGTTGCATACTTCGCTCGCATCCCCGAGACCTCCATGCAGCCAAAGTGGGCCTGAGCCCAGCCAGGGCAACGCAAGTAGTAGCCTTGGTGCCACTCTCTGCTCCTCCTCTGTTGGGAGAGGCACCCAAGCTGCAGACCTCTCTGGAGACTGCACCTGGGACAGGGAAGTCCAGAACTTCCCTATCCAGAACAGGGAAGTGGGAAGGTGCTCCCAGCGCTCCACCAGCTCTGGGTGAAGGATGTTCAATATACTCATCAGTGACCTGGATGAGGGGACAGAGTGTACCCTCAGCACGTTTGCTGGTGACACAAAGCTGGGAGGGCTGGCTGACACACCAGAAGGTTGTGCTGCCATACACACAGACCTGGAGATAGGCAGAGAGAAACTTTATGAAATTCAACAAGGGCAACTGTAGAGTCCTGTACCTGGGGAGGAATAACCCCACACACAGGTACAGGTTGGGGTGGACCAGCTGGAAAGCAGCTCTGTGGAAAAAGACCTGGGAGTCCTGGGGACAAGTTGCCCATGAGCCAGCAATGCGCCTTTGTGGCCAAGAAGGCCAATGGTCTGCTGGGGTGCATCAAGAAGAACGTGGCCAGCAGGTGGAGGGAGGTCATCCTGCCCCTCTACTCTGCCCTGGGGAGGCCACATCTGGAGCACTGGGTCCAGTTCTGGGCTCCCCAGTTCCAGAAGGACAGGGAACTGCTGGAGAGGGGACAGCAGAGGGCTACAAAGATGATGAGGGGCCTGGAACATCTCTGTGATGAGGAAAGGCAGAGGGACTTGGGTCTTTTTAGTCTGGAGAAGGGAAGGCTGAGGGGGGATCTGATCAATGCTTATCAATACTTAGAGGGTGGGTGTCAGGAGGATGGGGCCAGTCTTTTTTCAGTGGTGCCCAGTGACAGGACAAGGGGCAACAGGCACAAACTGGAATATGGGAAGTTCCATCGAAACATGAGGAGGAAGTTCTTTGCTGTGAGGGTGGCAGAGCCCTGGAACAGGAGGTGGTGGAGTCTCCATCTCTGGAGACATTCAAAACCCCCTGGACACATTCCTGTGCAACCTGCTCTGGGTGGCCCTGCTTTGGCAGAGGGTTGGACTGGATGATCTCCAGAGGTCCCTTCCAACCCTGACCATTCTGTGGTTTTGCTCAAGGCCCCGGGCCTCACAGTGAGCAAACCCAGCCCCAGCTGCAGAGAAAAGGCACGTCCCTTAACAACTGCCTGCACAGGGGCACTCGGGGTGCGAGCAGACCTGGTAAGAAAGGAGAGCAGAGACTCATGACAGCAAACTAAAAGGAAGAGAATCCTCCCTGCCCGCTCGCAGACCAGCTCCCCTGGAGCTGTCACCCACCTGTGCATTTTTCCGCTCTTCTTCAAAGCCCTCCATGTCCACCACAAGGCCCTTCTCCTCTGCAATCAGCCCGGTGAGATCAGCAGGAAAACCGTAGGTGTCGTACAGCAGCCAGGCAGTGTCGCCTTCAGAAAAAAACAGAGCAGTCAGCACCCCTGTGTCACGAGACACTGCTCCCTTCCCACATCTCCGACTGGCTCTGTGCTATGGCAGGAGAGGGAACAGGTCTGGTGACCACGAACATCTAAAACTCTTCTCTCTAACAGCACAGAGATCACACTATCACGTTGTGTCAGGGCAGCTTAGAAACTTGAGCAAGTGAACACAGGCCAGAGGAGAAATGGGTGGCCCAGCTCTGAGAGATGCAATTTTGACTCCAATTCTGTCCCCCCACACCTTCCACCAACTCTCAGTTCCCAGCCCAGTTGAGCCCTAACTTGGTCCCAGATAATACACGTCTTTTGGTGCATCCAGACCAAAGTCATGGCCTTACCAGGGATGGTTTTACTGTCCCCCAGACTCTGGATCTTCCTGTCCAGAATGCGACGTCCTCTGCTGAGTGTTTTCAAGAATTGATCCTCTTCTTCATTGATAATGTCCTTCACCATATCTGGGTCCTTCTTCAGCTCAGGAAAAGCATCTCCCTGCAGACCCAAGAGGATTAGTCTTTCAGCATGGAGATCCGCACACCTCAGCGGAGAAATCTTCAGCAGATACAGCAGAAGGGGGGGCAAGAACTCACCAGTGACTCCACCACCACGTCAACCAGAGTAGCAAAGAAACCCTTGGGGGCATTGAGCTTCTCGTGGGAGTAGCGCACAGCCCGTCGGAGGATCCGCCTCAGCACATACCTAGGGAACAGCAAAGCCCCTCATGCAAACCATACACCTCTGAGCTGTGCTCAGGGGATCCACCAGCACCCACCCACTAGCACCCCGAGCAAAAGCACAAGGTTCTCCCCCCACATTTTCTGCCAAGTAGCCGCTCACACCAGCCGCAAGCCAGAGGTGAGGTGCCAGGCCCCAGTTCCATGACCCAGACACACTGTGTGCTTAAGTCACAGAATGGTCAGCACTGGAAGGGACCTCTGGAGATCATCTAGTCCAAGCCCCCTGACAGGGCAGGTCCACCCAGAGCAGGTTGCACAGGAACGTGTCCAGGCAGGGTTGGAATGTCTCCAGAGAGAGACTCCACCATCTCCCTGGGCAGCCTCTTCCAGGGCTCTGCCACCCTCACAGCAAAGAACTTCCTCCTCATGTTTCGATGGAACTTCCTATGTTCCAGTTTGTGCCTGTTGCCCCTTGTCCTGTCACTGGGCACCACTGACAAGAGACTGGCCCCATCCTCCTGACACCCACTCTTTAAGTATTTATACTTTAAATACTTGATTTATTGATCAGATCCCCCCTCAGTCTTCTCTTCTCCAGACCAAAAAGACACAAGTCCCTCAGGCCTTCCTCATAAGAGAGATGTTCTAGTCCCCTCATCATCTCTGCTGTACCCCCTTCAGCAGTTCCCTGTCCTTCTTGAACCTGTCCTGTGAGTCCAGTGGCACACACAGCACAGCCCCCAAGACCAAACCTCATTGTTTCTCTTGACAACAGCACTGCACCAAGCAGGGGTTTGTGCCTGTCTGCCCACAGCGATGCTTTTGGGGGGCTGACACAGCACAAGAACCTTCAAACTTCTGTGTTGTGGCCTTTTGGGCCAGACCTTGCTCCAGGAATTTGAGTGTCAAACGTACTGAGCAAACGATCTGCAATGATGAATTCAGAGACATCCCAGAGACATGGGAGATCCCAGATCCCTCAGGGAATCATGGAATTGTCAGAGTTGGAAGGGACCTCTAGAGATCATCTAGTCCAACTCCCCTGCCAAAGCAGGGTTGCCCAAAGCACATCACTCAGGACGGCATCCACGCAGGGCTTGAAGATCTCCAGAGAAGGGGACTCCACACCCTCCCTGGGCAGCCTCTTCCAGGGCTCTGCCACCCTCACCCCAAAGAAGTTTTTCCTTATATTTGAATGGAACTTCCCATGGTCCAGCTTGTGCCCGTTGCCCCTCGTCCTGTCACTGGAAACCACTGAAAAGAGTCTGGCTCCATCCTCCTTCAACCCACCCTTTAGATCCTTGTCAGCATTGATAAGGTCTCCCCTCAGCCTTCTCTTCTCCAGGCTAAAGAGCCCCAGTTCCCTCAGCCTTTCCTCGTAAGGGAGATGCTCCAATCCCTTAATCATCTTTGTTGCCCTGCGCTGGACTCTCTCTAGCAGTTCCCTCTCTTGAACTGGGGAGCCCAGAACTGGACGCAGGATTCCAGTTGACCTCCCTCGACCTACTGGCCACACTCTTCCCTACTCAGTCCAGAATTCCATTGACCCTCTTGGCAACAAGGGAAGATGTGCTGAACAAGAATGGGAGTGGCAGCATGGAGGCAGCTCCCCTCTTACCCTCTGCCCGTGTTGTCGGGTCTGCCGCCATCCGAAAGGGCCAGCGTGATGGTCCGTGCGTGGTCAGCCAGCACGCGGTAGGCCATGTCTATGCCATCGGCGTCCTCAGCACCAACCTGCCCCATGTAGGGCCTGGCACCCGTGCCCTGTGCGGAGAGGAGAAGGCAGTGGGCACAGGGAACAATTATGGAGAGCAGGGACCGGTATCACAGCCAAACAACAGGAAAGCACCTCAGAAGTCAGCCCCATCCCACCACCTGCAGCCACAGAGGTGGCACACTCCTCTTGGAAGAGGTGTCACAGTGACACACAGCAATGCCAGGAAAGACGGAGCTGCATGGTGCCACGGCCTGTATTTCCAGGGCCAAAGGATCTCCAAGACCAGAGGGAAGAAAAGCCACTTTATCCCAACATTAAGAGCGCAGTACAGGAGAGAGAGGGAGAGGGACAGAGTGCTGGGAAATCATCTGTTTTACAGACAGGCTCAAGAACTCCAGCCTGGCAGAAGCTGTCCAGCCAAGGAACCTCTCAAATTCTGTCACATGGAAAAAGGTCCCAGCTTCCCTCTTTTAGGGTGTTTTTATCCATACCCAAGGGAAATACACTGTGATAACAAAGCAGTGTTCACACCACGAGCACAGTCCCTACAGCCTAGCACACTGCAGGAAGGCAGACAAGGACACGTGGGCTGTGTCTAGCCAGTGGGAAGACATCTAGGCAGCCCTCTAATTCCAACTCTGAAGCTCCCCACCTCATCCTCACGAGAGGTCTGAGCCTGGGCTCTTCTCCCTGTGTTTCTTCCAGCATGATCTGCAGTCAGGAAGCTTTGCTGCTTCCACAGAAGGAAAAAAAAAAAAAGGCTTGGACTTGGACACAAGAGTTCCCAGCACTGGTAACATGGTCACTATCCAGGAAGATGCAGCAACAGCATGCTGGTTCTGCAAGCGACTGTCATGGTTTATGGCAAAGACCTACTCTGTCATGGGATTTTCTACAGATCAGCATGTTCCAGGTGGGAGACTGAAGGACAAGCTCTGATTCTGGGTCAGCAGCACCATGTACTCTCTCCCACATGGCAAAAAGATGGCCCTGGGCCATATGGGACCGCAGAACATCTCCCCCCTAGAGAAGACCAAGGAGTGCACAAGCAGGAGAGTCCACAGGAAACATCTGGGAAAGCTGCACTGCTCATTGTCCGTGTTTTACCCTGGAAACATGCCAATTACTGTGCCAGCCTGTGTTCCTACCCTCAGCAGAGTACAAACACTGGGAGAGCAGAGACCCCAGCTGACCAGCCCCACACATCTCTACGAGGATGCAGGGAATGGTCGCGGTTGGGTCAGGCACAGACCCAGACACCCCAGTTTGTACCTTTTGGATGGCTTCAAAGTAAGGAAGGAAAAGGTCGGTGTCGTAGTTGGACATCTTGTTCTGAAGCACAGAGACCAGCCTCTCCAGGCCCATTCCAGTATCAATACTTTTCTTAGGAAGAGGTTTCAGCGTCCCATCAGCTTCCCTGCCCAGCCACAGAAAGAAAGATGAGCTGTTATGGATGGAGGCCCTCCAAGGGCAACCCCACCTTTCCCCTCATCTCCATGAGGTTTGTTCCATCAGATTTATGACATGGCCCCACACACAAGGCAACTGTGATAAATAACAAGACCCTTGGTGACAACTTAGACCCCAAGCAGGATGGCACTTAATCCTTATTGAACTCCTGACAGATGAGTGAGAAAACAGTTCCCCATCTGTCCTCAAAGCCAGTGTAACCAACTTCTTCTGTACAGGTGGGACAGGGGACAGAGCATCACAAAAGGCATAGTTCCTGGACAAAGAGGGAACAAGGAGCAAGCCAGGGGCACGTATAATAGTGTAAGGTCTGAGCAAGGCCCCATGCTGAGCTGGAGCAGCCTGGGGAAGGAGCAGGTCTCACAGAATGGCAGGGGTTGGAAATGACCTCTGGAGACCATCCAGTCCAACCCCCTGCCAAAGCAGGGCCACCCAGAGTAGGTTGCACAGGAACGCATCCAGGCAGGTTTGAATGTCTCCAAAGACAGAGACTCCACCACCTCCCTGGGCAGCCTCTTCCAGGGCTCTGGCACCCTCAAAGGAAGGAAGTTCCTCCTCATGTTTAAGTGTTCCAGTTTGTGCCTGCTGCCCCTTGTCCTGTCCCTGGGCACCACTGAACAAAGACCGGCCCCATCCTCTTAACACCCACCCTCTAAGTATTGATAAGCATTGATCAGATCCCCCCTCAGCCTTCTCTTCTCCAGACTAAAAAGACCCAAGTCCCTCAGCCCTTCCTCATAGGAGAGATGTTCTAGTCTCCTCATCATTTTTGTAGCCCTAATCATCTTCATAGCCCTCTCACTCACCTGTTGAACTGTATGAACACCAGGTTCCAGATCTCCAGGACGTTGGGGTCATCCTGATTGACCAGGTGGGAAGCATCTCTGTCCCCAATCCGGTCATAGTGGATCTCGCTGCAAGGGCCACAGGGGCCCGTGTCTCCCATTTCCCAGAAGTTATCCTTCATATTGCCAGGCAGAATCCTCCCCTCAGCCAGCCTGTAATTACAAACTCTATTGGAGCAACAGAGACCAGCAGCAAGGCAAGAATTCCCCAAACTAAGGGCTGCACTAGTGAAATCTCAGCTCACTGATTCCCTGGACGAGCAGATGAGTTGTTAGAGTCCCAAGACAGCTCTCAGGATCCCTGCTGAAGAGGATCAAGTGAACGCTGGCGCCTGACACTTGTCCCAGGTGGAGGCAGAGGCCTACACACAACACCTCAGCAAAGCCATCAGCGAGAAGGCAGGTGGATCTCCAGCTTTAATCCACAGGAGGCAGGTTTGGCCCCACAGTGTAGAGTTGTATCATGGGGTCAGTGGCAGGTTTCAGAGGGGACTGCAGCCACAAGACCACAGGCATCATTTCACCACTGCATCAAGTTTTGGTCTACCCATGGCTTGAGTCGAGTTTTCGCTTCCTCATCTCAAGGAGAGTGAGGTAAAAGCGGCAAATATATAGAGGAGGCAACTAAAAAACTACCTAGAGGTGGAAGAGCTGCTTTAGGAAGAGAGTATAGAAGAGAGCAATTGTACTCTTCAATTTGGAGAGGACAAGGCAGGGTAGGAGACTACCACTGAGATTTAGAAAAGTTCCAACAGGTTCAAAACAGAATCAAGACACGCTCTTATGTTCTTAAGCTTAAACCAGAGATTTTAAAACGAAAGCTCTCAGTTTTTCTATCTAATACCAGTGCTTCCCTTTGGCTTTGTAGCTCCCCCACCCTGCAAACATTATTTGTGACACTTCAATTGTGTTAAAACCTCTAATTATACGTGCCCTGCCACGAAGATGACACATGCCATCTTTCTCTGAATATCACTCATCAAAACATGCGCCTTCTTCAGTTAGAGGCCTTACCCCAAATCCAACCATATCTGCTTGCACTCCAGGTCGGGCTGCAGCCCTGCAGCTTCATTTCCACCGAAGTAAGTGACGTAGAGTCTTTCAGCAGGGATGCCGAACTCCTTGGTGAGAAGCTCCAGGGCCAGCTTGCAAGCAAGTTCCTGCAGAAGGAAAGATGAGGTCAGCAAGTGAATGCAAAGAGTTTCTCTTCAACACATAGAGAACTGGCTAGTGTAGTTATCAGCAGCTAAATAACCAAAAACTTTCAGACTTCTGACAGTAGAAAGAGGCAAATTAATATATGCAGCGAACAGGGCACAAGAAACATCTCATCTGGCTTTCTAGATGCAGCCAACTTAACTCCCAGTATGTTCACTGCCCCCAAACAGCCTTTTAATTCTGCTGTTAGTCTGTATGTTTAATATTCTCTTTCTATCTTTGAACACTATGCTATCAAGAAGCTTGGGAAAGGATGTCATTATGTTACAATCACTCCTGTCAGGAGGTCCATCATAGACGTGCAGCACATGGAACTCATCACAGCTCCACGACAGTTACTAAAACCTCTGCCTGAAGACTCCAGACTGGCAGAGTTCACATAATCAGCTTTGTAAACCTTAAGTAATTAATCTCAAAACATTCTACGGGGTCTACAGCTTCCAAGCTTATTTATTCCAAAGGAACCGCATGCACCTTAGGAACCACTCTGTGCCAAGGTATTCTCTTTCCTCTTGGTAAATGCTCTGCTGGATTCATAGACACAGGTACCTTTGTGCAAGAGATTCAGAGCTGCACTTAGCCTATTTTACCTTGAAATAATCCCCAAAGGACCAGGAGCCCAACATCTCGAAGAAAGTGTGGTGGTAGACATCTTTCCCAACGTCATCCAGGTCATTGTGCTTGCCCCCTGCTCGGATGCACTTCTGAGTGTTGGTAGCTCTGTTCAGTTTAGCCAGTGGGTGTGAGGGGTCAATAGTATTGAGGAAGATGGGTTTGAACTGAGAGGAAAGAAAACAGGGCAATCAAGACAAGGGCTAAGAGTCTGTTTTCAAGGCAGTAAGCGTCATCTATGTCACGATACCACTAGCCTGGATTTACCCGAGGCAGCTTTCAGAAAGAAGCCTGCTCTCTCCTGCGTGCAAGGAGAAGGCAGCACTGCCTATAACTTAGCTTTTCCCTACACACGTGTGCGTTTCTGGAGCCACCAAATCCTAGGACTTCCAAAGGGAAGTGAAAGTAGCTGACCAGAAAAAAAAAAGAGGCGGTGAAAACATTGCACTGCTCTCCAGCAGAGCCCTTTCAGCAGCCCAGCCCCAACCAGTCTTTAAAGATATCTTGGATATTTTCCTTCAAAGACAGACCAGTCTCACTGGCCAGGGTTCCATGGCACACTTGCTGTCTGCAGTGATCCAGGGCAGAACAACCCGCACTACTACATGAAAACAGAACATCTTTTAAATATAGGTTTCTTTAAAAGCAATAAATATTTCTTGATTCTTAAAATCATCTATGAACCATAAAGCCGGAAGGTTTGCAAGTGTTAGAGGAAAGAATCTTGGACTAAGACTCCTAGTTACATAACCTTAAAGAAATAGGATTCCTAGTATTTACAGTTCCATTTCAAAAGCAGAGATTATGAATCCAGCATCATCACAGCTGCTACGTGCAGGCTGGCCAACAGTCAACACTGGTAAACTCGGCACAGCCAAGGATCAATACACTCTGGAAGGAAGTGTGGAAAGCGCTTCTGTAGTTTCATTGCTGCTTATCAGCCAGCGCAACAGGCAGCCTCACACAAAACGACTGTAAAGGCTGAGAGAGCTGGGACTCTTCAGCCTGGAGAAGAGAAGGCTGAGGGGAGAACTTATCAATGCTGACAAGTCTCTAAAGGGTGAGTTGAAGGAAGATGGAGCCGGACGCTTTTCGGTGGTTCCCAGTGACAGGATGAGGGGCAACGGGCACAAGCTGGAACATGGGAAGTTCCACTCAAATAGAAGGAAAAACTTCTTCACAGTGAGGGTGGCAGAGCCCTGGAAGAGGCTGCCCAGGGAGGGTGTGGAGTCTCCTTCTCTGGAGATCTTCAAGCCCCGCCTGGATGCCGTCCTGAGTGACGTGCTCTGGGCAACCCTGCTTTGGCAGGGGAGTTGGACTGGATGATCTCTAGAGGTCCCTTCCAACTCTGACAATTCTGTCATTCCGCAAAGATGCCATTAGTCACTTGTGCCAGGACTAACCATGGTCCTTGACCCAAAGGGAGACTGGCAGTGCTCCCATCGCTGCCCAGTCAGCCCAGCAGACACAGCAACATCTCCCAGTGCTCCTGCCAATTTTATAAGAGCACAGAGGACGCACCAACCACCGCTTTGTGACCAGAAGGAAGATGGGAGAAAACAACAATAATTTT
This sequence comes from Tringa tobata, assembly GCA_033628505.1. Lineage (NCBI taxonomy): Eukaryota > Metazoa > Chordata > Aves > Charadriiformes > Scolopacidae > Tringa > Tringa tobata. The sequence goes on along the minus strand of JAHREE010150057.1, from coordinate 1,023 downwards.
CCACACCAACAGCCCTGCAAACAGCTTCATGGGTTTCATCTACCACAGCATACGCTCATAAGGACCACAGTGGGAACCTTACCTGGTTCATACCAGCATTGGCAAAGAGCAGCGTGGGGTCATCCAGGGGGATTGTGGAAGACGAGTGCACATAGGTATGTTTGTTTGCCTTGAAGAAGTCAATAAACCGTTGCCGAATCTGGCTAGCTGTTAGCGTAGCTTCCATCCTGAAGCTGCAAAGTCACAGCTGCCCAAAGCAAGCGGGAGGGAAAGTGGCAAGGCCTTGGTGCAGTCTGAAGAAACAACAAAAACGAGGCTGTGACACGGTGTCAGCTGAAGCAGTAACAGCAGGATCACTGCCTCCATCTCCCAAAAGGGCCTCCCCACATCGATAACTACTCTCACCGACTCCTCAATTTTACCATCAGTCTGCCCCAAATGGTGCAGACCCAAACCCAAATTCTTCTCCCCAATTTCTAGAGCTGAAGCTCAAATTTCGTTTCTTGGAAAACATGCATTTTTAAAATACCAAGTTCACTTGGATCCTGAACTTAGTAAGAGGTTGTGTCTGCCTTGCCAGGGACACAGGAGAATGGGAGGATTGCTAACGGCTAAAATCATCCAGGGTAATTAAATCATAGGATGGCTGCATTTGGAAATGACCCCTGAATATCCCCTCATCTACCCTCCCTGCTCAAAGTAGGGTCAGTTCCAGGGATGTCTGGAAACCCTCCCTGTGAGGAATCGCACCCCCTTACAGGTGATGGTTTGGAGGTGAGCACCTCCGCTATATCCTAACGGGGACATAATTGCCCTTTGCCGATGGGAGAGCGCAATGCGGTTCTCCAGAGGGCCAAGCTCCCAGCAGCCTGCCCTGGCACAGAGGGACCTGTAATTCCTCATAGGAGTAAGGCCAGTGAGTCGTTGGAGGAAGGAAGGAGCCCAGGAGGGAGCTGAGAAGGGAGCTGAGGTGGGCGAGGAGGGAGCTGAGGAGGGAGCTGAGGAGGGAGCTGAGGAGGGAGC
>JAHREE010150056.1:0-20798 GCA_033628505.1 Tringa tobata | reverse complement strand
TGGGGAGGGACTGTTGATGAGGGAGGGGAGCCATAGGAGGAGGAGGAAGGGTTTTAAGATGAAAAAAGGGGAGATATAAGTTAGATTTAGGAAGAACTTCTTTGCTGTGAGGGGGTGAGAACCTGGCCCGGGTTGCCCAGAGAAGCTGTGGCTGCCCCATCCCTGGAGGGGTTCAAGGCCAGGTTGGAGGGGGCTTGGAGCAACCTGGGGCTGGTGGGAGGTGTCCCTGCCCAGGGCAGGGCGGTTGGGACTCAACGATCTTTAAGATCCCTTCCCATGTCACTTAAATTCTGGGATCCTCCATGGGGAAGGGCACCCTCCGTGATAACTCCGGATGGTTTCTTACAAGATCTCCTCTAGGAATTCGTATCCTCCTTTCCCTAAACCAGTGCCCTTTGATACCCTCTTAACAAAAACTGTTGCTCTTAAACCCCTGGGCTCTGCATAAATCCTCTCTAAAAGGACCCAGGGACACTCCACCGTGCTCAGTGCCTGAGGAGCTGCAGCCCAGCGTGTCCCCAGTGTACACAGGGGTCTCTGTGGCACCTCTGCCCCCTCAGGACACAAGAGATGCTCCTGAGAGGCCGCCGTTCGGGGTACCGACCTTTTTATTGTGCGTTTAGAGGCTGCACTTGTGTGGCAGCCGTTCCCTGATCGCACGGGGACGGTGTCAGGACCGGCAGCACTGATGGAGGAAGAGCTCGGTGGCCGCCGCTTCACCCCCCGATGGAGATGGGCTCGGAAAAGCCTGGGTCGGGAACGCAGGCATTGTTCCCGCTGCCGCCTCCGGCTTTTTAGCCCTCTTCATATCCATTTTCCCACTGCGGTAAAAAGGGCAGCCCAGGTGCGGAGGCTGAAGGCCATGGCTCTGCCTCCCCCTTCTGTGCTGCCACCTTCCTCCTCCTCCTCTTCACTCTGTTATTTCTGGAGCCCCCTTGCCCCCCCTGTCCCCACCTGCAGCTTCTCGTCAAAACAAACCGCTTCTGAGCGCGGTGCGTCTCATGGGAATGAGGAAAATGGCAAAACCTCTTGCTTTCCCCCCTCCCTGGCCACCCTGTCGTTTTTCTTCGCAGTGCCCTCCTTCCCCTCGGCCTCTCGGTTTTGTGCGCCTGTCCTGTTGCTGCGATTTAATACTAACAGCATTTGGGTTGGGGTGGTTATTTTTCCGGCAGGTAGGACTTTGGGCTGGTTTGTTTTCTCAAGCGCACTGTGTATTAATAGCGGCGGCATGCTGGTGTTAATTACCGCCTCCGGAGCTCATTTTCGAGCCCTGCGTCGCGTAACCTCAGACAGCCGTCAGCCAGATGAGTTGGAGTGACAAAACCACGCGTTCTCCCCAAAGACTTCACCAGTCGTTGCGGGGAGCGTGGTTCCCGGTGGTTGTTGTGGGCTGGTGGTTGGCCACAAGCCTCGCCAGACTGGTTGCCCAGGATTAGCTCTCTGCTGTCAATTCACACTTTTCTTCCCAAAGGCAGGATAAAACTGTACTGGAGATCGTTAGGATATTATGGGGTGACATGGAGTGGCGGATCAGTAATTAGCTTTTATGGTTCCGGCGGCCTTTGGGGGAGGCCTCCTTTGGGTGAAGCAGAAAAAACCCTGAAAATCCTGCCCTGTCCTGCCTCGGAGCTCGTTATCGTGGTGCCATTTATGAGCGGGGGGGGTGGTTTATTTCTCCAACGAAAAAGTTTGTCCCGCGGCGCTGGGAGGGGTGAGCCACAGGCACGGCACCACCACCGGCAGCAGAATTAGCAGTGTGAGAGAAGAGATTTGTCTTTGTGAGATCTGTCCATCCTCAGCCTCCTTCCTGTGCCCCCACGGCCCCCTTCCTCCCCATGCCGGGGGCTGCCTGCACTTCCCGGCTTTTCCTGGGGCTGGAAGAGCCTGCAGGACAGGCTGGGAGGGGGCTGTGAGCACACACACACGCGCTTTTTCTTGTAAAAGTTGAGAAAAGCTCTCGGGGGAGTTCCCACTGGAAAATAATATAGGATTTTTTTGGTTTTCACCGTGGATCCGGGTGCATGCTATCTCTGCGGGGAGTAGCATCCACCAGCAGCGCGGCTGGATGGCTCAGGAACGCCGCTGGGTTCCTCCTCTCTGGGTGGAACTTGTGCTCCAGTGGCACAAAAGCACCTGAATTTTTTTTCCCTGGGATGAGAGTAAGTAGAAACTCAAATTTATGTGTCTGGTGGCCGCTTGTCTGGAGTTGCCCGTGGCTTGGTCCGCACAGAGCCGGCTCCTGCGGCGAGCCGAGGCTGCAGAGGTCGGTGGTCTGGTACAGAAGACTTCTGCAATCCATTTTTTTAAGTGGTTGAAGCAGCCAAAGAGCAGGTTGTGGACTGTGGCTTGGAGCGAGGATCTCAGCAAAGCTGGAGCTGCTGGTGTGTGGGGGCAGGAGAGGTGACAGCCGCCCCCCGGGCCCTTATCCTGACACCTCATTGTCAGGGAGAAATGACACGCACAAATGGCATGTGCAGCCGGGCCCAAAATAGCTGCTGGCCCATGCCCGGGGAGCTGCCGCCTCCTTATATGTCCTGCCGCACATGCCATGGCCGTGGGGGGAGGATGGGGTGCCCCTGCCCCCCCAGGGTGCGGAGCATCCCGTGGCGGGGATCGCCTTTCCCGCGGGCCCAGGAACGTCCTCCCCGGGAGATGACAGGCTGGGCCTTACTCTGTGAATTTAGAGGAAAAAAAACCCGAGTGTGATGTTGGAGCTGATGCTGCCGTCAGGGAAGCAGGGTTTCCTGTCACTCTGGCCATAAAAAGGGAGGAAAGCGGCAAACCCGCGGTGAGCCCTCAGCAAGGCTCGGGGTAACGGCTCCGTGTCGGCCCCGCTCGCCCCCTCACCTCGGCTCTCTCTGTTCCCAGGACTGCCAGATGCTGTTAAACCAGCTGAAGGAGATCACGGGGATCCAGGATTCGGCTTTCCTTCAGGCGGCTCTCAAGGTCTGTGCCTGTTGTCTGTCGTTGTTGGGTGGGAATTTCTCCCCAAGGCCAGGCGGGTTCAGGCTCTCCGGGAAGGCGACGCGCGGGTGGCACGTTCGCTGGCAGCGCTGCGGGCTGATAACGAGCCGGTCCTCGCTAACGCAGCCCGTGCGTGGCCTGTGGAAGTGACACGGTGTGTGCAGTGGGGGATAAGGTGGTTCCTGGGGGAGCCGGAGGGTAAATCATCCCCTGGGTTTGTGCCCCTGCCTGTGATTCCCTTCAGGAGGCAGACAGGGCACTGTGGGAAAATACACAAAGAGGCTCGATTAAGGGAATTCTTAGATGTTTCATCCAGAAGTAACGTCCACAAAAGATCAGACTAAGTGTAAAGGTGCTCAGCCTGTGGGGACGGTCTGAGGAAAAGCCTCACTGGGTAAAAGACAAACGTCTTGAAATCCCCAGAGCGTTTGGTTCCTGCAAGTCTCTCCCGGTGCCAGAGTGCCTCCCTGTCACGCGTCGGGCCTGCTACGACCACTCCGTCTCTTGGGGGGAACCAAAATCAGTTAATGGAGTCTGGATTGTTCCCCTAATAACGCCAAAGTGACAGAGACACCCTACCCTTCGTTATTTTCCTTTCTTGCTCCTGCTTGTCACCAGCAGGTCGTTTTCTGCCAGGGCCGGGGACAGCAGGGCCGATGGCCGCAGGCGCATTAAATGTCATGAAAATGTGGATTCTGCCCTCTCCTTCTGCCAGGCCGCCAATGGGGACCTGATGGAGGCCGTCACCTTCCTGACGGAGGAGCACGCGGAGGGGCCGGCGGGGGACACGGCAGCGGCGGAGCCAGCTCCATGGGAAGGCAGCGCTGCAGGGAAACAGCCCCCCCCCGGTGAGTCCCACGGCTCCTGCTTCGGCCAGAGCTCGCCACGGGGCAGCTCGGGGAGTGAAACCTTCCCGGGAAAGTGGTTTAGTAGCGTTTGTAGAGGAGACATCAGTCACAAAGCTGCCGCTGGTTTAAATGCTTGCTCTTGAGTAAGACAGAAATCCCAGGAAGCTCCTGAAGCAGAACCTCAGTTTGGTATGTTTAGGTGTAAAAAGTGTCATTGCAGTCTGCGGGAGCTGAGAATAGTTTCTTTAAACATTTTTGCTAACGACACATCTGTTAACTGGAGCGTTCCCAAGTGATATTATCACCAGACGGTGATAAAGGCAAAAGTCCGAGCCGGGAGCTCGGAAGCATCACCGGGAGCCATGGGGCTGCCCTTGTGCCGCTGCGTGAGGCCTCCGCCTCCTCCAGAACGGCTCCTTTTGCTCTCTCTCTTCTCCTTCCCCAGAGCGTGGGGTGGCTCAGAGCTGGGCGAAGGCAGGCCAGTCTGTGACTGTGCCGGTTCTACTGAAACCCTTTATTTCGAAAAACAACGTCAGTTCTCAACACTGATGTCAAGGCAAACACCAGTAGCCCCTGATGTTCCCCTTGATTGTTCACAGAGGTTTGGAGCGTTCCCTTGGGCTCTGCATTTGCTGTGAGGAAACCCAGCTGGTTCAGGGCTGCGGGGTCTGTCCTGTCCTCACTCAACGGCTCTTTGGGTTCCCTGGCACCATCCAAGCCCAGGGATTTGTATTTAAAACTTGAGCTGGAAAATCAGGTTCTTGTAAATCCAAAAATCCTATTTGCGAAGTGTAACGATTTCCAGAAGTTCCTTTCAAAGAGAAGTTTGCTCCTGGGGGAAAGCTGACGAGTGCTGCCTCCACTTCTAGCCCGCACCCCCAGCTGCAGGGACGAGCTCCGCGCCGGAGATGCCTTCGGAGCACGGGAATCGCCGCACGCTCCAGCTGCGGAAAGAGAGGCTGCGGAAAGGTCAGTGGATCCTCAAATGGGTATCATAAGTGGATTATTAAGCTGATAACTGCAAAAGAGCCGTGGGGAGTCTGCATTTCACAGCCTGGGCCTGTCTCTCGTCACAGGCCGCTGGAAGCGCATTCCCCCGAGAACAAGAATCGCCCCAAGAGGAAGCGCTGTGAGGTCTGGGGGGAGAAGCCCAAGGGGAGCGACTGGAGGCGGGTGGGCGACTGGCCCGTGGGGATGAAGAACATCGGCAACACGTGTTGGTTCAGCGCCGTCATCCAGGTGAGGTGATGGGGGAGCTGCTGGGGTCACTGCTCCCGGAGGCACAGCCTCTGTCCGGTAGAACTAAACACACAGCGGCTCTGCCCCGTGGGCCCCGGGTGCAGGGGGTGAATGAGGCACTGCCCAAAGGAGGCTCCTGGTTGTATTTGGTGTGATTGGGATTTATTCTGGGCGAGCACAGAAAGGGCCGAAGAGTGGTTAAATGGATTTTGTGTAAAAATAGACACCAACACATCCCGTCTGGTGCAGCGACGTCCCAGCACTGAGGGAGCGACAGCAGCTCCGCCGGCAAAGGGAGCCGATAATTTAATTTTGCTGCCGTTATTGTTGGCTCCGTAATGCCCGGTGTATCGTGTTCCAGTGGATGGAGCACACTGAGTGAGTAAGCAGCTGGGCAGCGGGTATTATTAGCCATCACCTAAACAGGGAGAGACGACAATAAGCAGAGCTGAGCAGATTTGTCTCTTCTCACCCATTTCACACCAGCCAAGGGACGTTCATTGGCTGTCTCCAGCTGGGAGAGGGAGTAAGAAACCTTCAGACGGGCTCCTTTCCCTCTGTGACTTTTCCCTGGGTGCTTTTTCTGAGCTTGCTGATGCAGAATAGAACACTCTTGCCTAAAATTGGGGTATTTAGCCTGGAAATGGTGGGAGGGGGTTTCAGTGGTGGTGGTACCAATGTGCTGGCCCAGCACCTCCACCGCTTCCTCCATAAACCTGTGTTCAGTGGCACAAGGGCCAGCGAGGGATGAGGAGTTCACCAAAAGCTGTCGAGGAGAAGAGTGACAGTGGGGCATCGAGCCCTCACAGACACCCACTGCTCTTCCCTCTCCTTCCCTCCCAGTCGCTGTTTCAGTTGCCAGAATTTCGGAGGCTGGTCCTTGGGTACTCCCTGCCGCAGAACGTGCTGGAGAGCTGCCGCAGCCGTGCCGTAAGTTCCCCTTTCCCTCTCTCCTGGCAAACTCTTGGGCTCTTCCTCCAAACGGATTTAGTTTGGGGCCGCTTGAGAGCCCGGGGGCTGTGGTAAAGGCTTCCCAGTTGTCAGACTGCGGCAAAGATCAATGTGGGAAATATATTTCAAAGACAGAAAGGAAAAGATCGGGTGCTTCCTGTAAAGCTTTTCTCTAGAGCTTCTGACTGTGGGGAAGGGAGACATTTGTCCCATAAAATTCTTCGGTGGCAGAGCTGGTCTTTGAGCCAGTCTGAAGGTCCTGGAGCCCCAGCACCCTCTGAGAGCAGTCAGCAGAGGGGGATTAGAAAATACCTAAAGAAAAAGGCACTGGTGGTTACATCATTCCAGCTTATGGCCACTGCCACTTAAGAGACTTTGCTTTACGTGCCTTCACGTGTGCTCTTGCTACTCTGGCAAGCCTCAAGTGCAGAATAAATTCATAAATTCACTGGCTTTTGCCTCCTGTTTTAGCAGCTCTTACTCCTGGCACTCTTTGCCCTGAAGATTTTGTTTCGGCTATATTTTTTCTCCCGTGCATCCGTGGGGAGACCAGATTGATCCTCAGGAACAGCACCGCCTGTGTGTCTACCTTTGTCCCTTCTGATGTCCCCTCCTCAGGGCCCTGTACGGCCTGTGCTGTGGTGCTTTGGGTCAAGATGCTGCTTCGTGGAGTTGCAGGAGGGGGTTTCTTCTCTTTGCCCTGCAGGGAAAAAGAAACATCGCCTTCATGCAGGAGCTGCAGTGTCTGTTCGCCCTGATGCTGGGGACGCGCCGAAAGTTTGTAGACCCGACTGCGGCGCTGGAGCTGCTGCGGGACGCCTTCCGATCTGCCGAGGAGCAGCAGGTAAAACCCCTCACAAAGCCCTTGCCTTCCTTCAGAGCAGCCTCCGGCCAACAATCCTGTTCCGCTCCCTCCTGCTGTTCCCTCCAGAGCCTCTTCCCACGGTTGGCAGCCGCCAAGCAGCCGGCCCGGGCTCGTTTAGGTGGGATGCATGCGCTCACTAATTAACCAGCAGCGCAGCAGGGCTCTGCCAGCGCCAGCTGGGTGGTTGGGTCACGACGGCAGTGATTTCCTCTGCTCTGGTTTTGAGATGAGCAGGGTCTTGTTATCGCTCTAAACCAGCCCAGCCCTTGGGATTCCTGCTCCTCTTGGCGGGGGCGGCAGCACCAGTTGGGTTGTTCCTGGAGCTTTGGGATCCAGCAGAGGGTGAAAACGCTGCTCAGGGCAAGCTCTGACCCTCCCCTTGTCCCTCTCTTGTAGCAAGATGTGAGCGAGTTCACACACAAGCTGCTGGACTGGCTGGAGGATGCCTTCCAGCTCACCGTGAATGTCAAGTGAGTGACTGCTCATCTCGGGACCTCACGCTGGGGAGAAACGGGTTTAAATGCAGGGCCTTAATAAATGAGAGGCCTTTACAGGAAAGTGTTGAGTAAATGAGAGGGAGGAGTTATTATTTACTAAGGATGCTTCTTAAGCTCAAAATACACCTCTGAGGTGTTGTGTCTGCATTTCCTGCACACAAGTGCAGGGCTGTTCAGTGCCCATGACCTGGAGAGTAAATAGGCATTTTAGGGGAGCTCAGAGCGCTGCTGCAGAGCAAAGATCGGGGCGTTTGGAACTGCTTTTCAAAAGATAGTGCCTTAACTTATTTTTTTTTTTTTCCCCTCCTTCCTGTGGGTGTTCTAACGTGCTTTTGAGTGTGAAAACAGCTGAGAGGCTCCCTCCCCCTGTTGTGCTTAGATTGAAAACCTCACTTTTGGCTGTAGACGATTCCCAGGCAAAGACTTAAGTTCTGACCGGGGCTTTTCTGAATGAGCCTGTGCTTTCCTTTCAGAAGCCCTGGGGACAAATCTGAGAACCCGATGGTACAGCTCTTCTATGGGACCTTCCTGACGGAGGGCATCCACGAGGGTGAGTGAGGCTTTGGCAGAGTCACTCCTGGAGTGTTTGGGTTTATCGCTGTGATGACACGGGCTTTTGCGCACATTCCTGATGAAACTGCCCAGTTTTTTAAACTTGCAAACAGTCGGTAACATTTATGAAGTGTGTCTTGTGAGAGCATTAAATCCTCACCAGCGCTCCCTGGCAGACGTGCACACAGCGACACACGAGTCAGTTCCAGCCAGTAACGCCTCTGAAGCGGTACAGACAGCGAACGCCTCTTCTCTCCAGTGAGCTCATGGCTTTTGTATCGTCTCCACCATCCAGGCAAGACCTTTTCCAAGCTGGAAACCTTTGGTCAGTACCCACTTCAGGTCAACGGTTACCAGAACCTGAGCGAATGCCTGGAGGGAGCCATGGTGGAGGGGGAGCTGGATGGGGCGCAGGCGGTCACCTATGGACAGGAGGTGAGTTTTACTGGTTTTCATGGAGTTTTTGGTTGCCTGCTGCCAAAAAATGCAACACGCACAGTGAGGGGTGTCTCAGTGTATTCTGGTAACTTTAAACGGCAATTGTAAATATTCCTTGAGAATTAAATACATGATATTTTCCGGAATCTCGTGTAAATGTGTGTGACGCGGCAAGACGCTGAGTCCTCGCTTGTTTGTAAAGATGTGCTGTCCTGAATAACCAGCTCGAGGAGCTGCCTTTAAATTGAAAGCCAACATCTGCTTCTGACGCACATGTGATCAAGTCTCTCTCTTTCTGTTGAAGCCGACCGGTCCCTGAGCAGGGGAGAACCTCTGCCTCCCTATTTTCGGAGGGTATCAGTACAGTGCTTAACTCTCTGGTATGCCATTTGCGATTTGTCTCTCTCCCTCTTACACTCTGTGTTTTCCTTTCTCCTCATTTCCATTCTTCTCACCATGCTGATTTATTTTTTATTATTTTATTTTTGATTATTTTTTTTTGTTTAAATCTCGTGAATCGCAAACCAATCATAAATCCTTAGTTGCAGCACAGAAGAAAGTGAAGGTGTCCTGTTGTGTTCAGCATCCTATGGGGTGTGTGTGCAGCTGAGAGACAGGCTGGGAAATAGCACTTAGGAATGTGTCTGGTGTAGAGGGGGCAGGGAAAGGTGCTTCAGCTCTGTGAGAACGTCTGGAAAATGTGCTGCTGGGGGTCAGACGGGCAGAGGAGAGGGCCCTGTCCCTTCTGGACTCAAAGGCTTATTGCTGGCATTCCTGGTGCGTTTCCAGCTGCTGCGGGTGACGCTGGTGTTGGCAGAGACTATGGATAGTAGGGAGCTCATTGGGCAGGTTCTTCTCTAATCCCAGCTTTCCAGTTCCTCCACATTCTCTTCCAAAAAATAAGGGATACTGGACTGGTGGTGGAGGTGTTTGAATCCTTCCGTGTCCGTACGGGCAGAAGGAAAAGGCTCTGGTGGGATTTCTAAGAAATCTGCCTCTGGATTTTGCTTCCCGGGAGGTGGTGGCTGGAGGGAATAAGGGCCAGAGGGAATAAGGTGGATTTTCTCTTTTGAGAGCCTGGAGAGTGGCCGAGGCACAGAGCAGCAGCGGGTTAATGAGAACTCACATTTCTCCGAGATAATGGGAGTGTGAATCCTTCCTGCTCCGCGTTTGTGTTCCCTTCTTCCGGAGATGGGGCTGCTTCTCAAAGCGCCCCGCTACCTGCCCACTTCCTTCCAAAGATTTTACAAAAATATTGAAAAAAAAAGAAATACGCCTTCATTGGAAATACTGTAGGTGTAAATATTCTAGATTTAGATGCTGTTTCAGTCTGGCGTGGGGCAGGTTTATCGTGGCAGGGACACCTGAACGGCTCCTGCAGAGGAAAAGGAGCCTGATGAGCTGCTGCTGGTCCACAGAGAGCGTAGGCTGAAGCAGGGCAGGGATCCTGGGCAGCAGGTGCTGTAGCCATTTGGAATCCCAGGGAGAAAGGGGGGGTAAATCCAAGCCAGGGTTTTTCTTTCAGCTCCTGGAAACTGTGTGTGAAACGCACAGAGAGTGGGTTCCTTCTTGGAGTCTCCTGAACGGAGCAGTTTGTGAATGGAACGAGGGAGGGTGAGGAACCGGGCACCGCTCGAGGGCTTCTGTCCTGTCCTGCATGGCTGCCTGTGTCCGCGCTGGAAAAGGGGTCTCTGGGTGTGCCAGGCAAGGAAAAGTCGCTTTCTGAGAGCTGCGATGAGGCTTTTTCAGGGTAAAAATTTACAAGGGAAGCAGAAACTTTAATCTTGTAAAATCTGGCTTTCTGACTAGTGACTCCATAAAGAAAATACAGGCTAAATCAGTGTTTACAGACAGACATTTAGGATCGGTCTCAAATCATTTGGGATTGGTGGGAAATGTGTGCCGTTGAGCAGCCACCTTAAAGCAAGTCCCTCCGGGGGCGTTTCTGGTTCCATCCCAGCGCTGGTTCACCAAACTCCCACCAGTCCTCACCTTCGAGCTCTCCCGCTTCGAGTTCAACCAGTCCCTGGGGCAGCCCGAGAAAATCCACACCCGGCTGGAGTTCCCACAGACGATCTACATGGACAGGTGAGTTCTCCTCTACGGCACGTCCACAGCCACTGCTTCACTGTAATTAAATTAAGAAGGTCGTGTGGACGAGCCAGGAAGGGTTCTGAAACACCGCGGATGGATTGGGGATGTGAGAAGTAACACGTAGCCAGGTGACGTTCTGGGTTTCTCTGTCCAGGTACCTCTACTGCAGGAAGGAGCTCGTTCAGAGGAAGAGGGAGGAGATGAAGAGACTGAAGGAGGAGATGTTGGTTCTGCAGCAGAAGCTGGAAAGGTCAGTGGCCAACGAGCTCTATCTGTGTGCCCCGCGGCAGCTGCAAACCATCCATCTCCAGGTGCTTCCCAGTGGGAGAGACAGAGCCGGGTTTGTGTGGGGTGAGGAATGGGCTTCCAAAACTCAGCTCCTGGGTGTGACGGCTTCTGGATGGTACTGATTCCCTGACAGGAGTAAACTCTTTAATTATCACCATTGTCACCGTGGGCTGTGATGGCAGTTTGAGGAAGCCCAGTAACACATTAAAAAGGCACGATGTTCTTTTTTACATTGAATGTCTCCTTCAGCCTGGCATTTGGGTTGTTAACTGGGGAGGGCAGGAGGTCGATGCCAGAGATCTGGGGTGTGCGGAGCCAGGAGATTGGATTTCCCACTGGTTTTCCCTGGCTGGGATGGAGTTCAGTGTCTCCAGGGCTGTTGCCATGACCGGAGTGGGACTGAGTTCTGGTGGCCTTGGGGCTCTCAGGGCACTCAGTCAGCACGTCCCTTTGCATCCCCTGGTTTTTCCCTTCTTCCCTTCCCTGCTGAGCCCGGCTCCATCCCTGCCTGGGAGTCCCAAACGGTTGCGTTCCTCCCCCTGAGCACCACCTTGCCTCTTCCTGCAGGTACCTGAAGTTTGGCTCGGGGCCGGCACGCTTCCCGCTGCCTGACATGCTGCGCTACGTCCTGGAGTTCATCACCACGAACCCGTCCGTCGCCGTCCCTCCTGCGCCGGGCCCTGGGACAGCGCTCCCGCAGCCCCACGCCGAGCCCCCTCCTCTGGACGGGCCAGACAGGTCAGTGAGCAGAAACACAAGGCATTCACAGGAGAAGGCTCTGCTTCCAGCTAAACGCTGGGGTTTGCGTCCTGACGGCGATGCTGTGCCGAGCGATGCCCGTGTGAGGACTCAGTCCCTGCTCTGCTCGTAATTGGGCTCCGTTTGTGCACCTGCCCCGTTCCTTCTCCTTTTCCAAACACATCACCGTATTCCTTGTCTGAGCATCAGCTCTGAGTTCAACTGTGTGCTCTTTTTGGTGAGGCTACTCCTTTTTTGGCTTCATCACCCAGTCAGTTACTGGGGCAGTGGATTATTACAAGCCTGGCTGGCATGGCTGGTTTGCACTCTGAATTAAGCCGAGTAAATACTTGAGTTTCTTAGTAGTAAGGGAAGGAATTTTGACGCTTGTTCCTTAGTGCTCTGTGCTTACAGGATTCTGCAAGAGTTTCAGCTTTTATTTGTCCAATAATTTAATTTGCTCTGTTAAGGTAGAGTTTCAGTTTAATCATTTAGTTGTTCATTTCAGTTTAATTGGTCTCTGTACATTTTGTACCCTCCCAGAAGGGAAATCCCGCTCTGGATCTGGAGCAGCTTCTCTTTTTATTTCGTATTCTTTACCTAAAGAAAACAAGATTGATAAGCCTCTCCATCTCTTGGGTTCTGCCCCACAGTGTCCTGGAGAGGCCGGACGCTGGACCCGAGGAGGGAGCGTTGCTCCCGGCTGGTCCCTCTCGGCAGCAGGAATGGAGCGCGTCCCCCCAGCCCCCGCAGACGCCGGAGCGTCCCGCTCCTCGCCTGGTGTCCGAGGAGGAGCTGCTCCTGGTGCGGGGCTGTCTGCAGCGCTGGAGGGCAGAGATCGAGCAGGACGTGCAAGGTTGGCCCCGTTGTCTCCGCTGTGGGTTTCTTGTTGAACCCGAGTCCCTCCCGATCCCCCTGGTGTGTCCCCAGCTGTCACACCCCAACCTGCTGCTGCTCTGGTGCAGCTCAGCCCCGTCCTGAGTGTATGGGGTGGTTACTGCATGGCTTCACGCTCTGCAGGGAGAGGGGCGGCAGAGCCTGGGGAATCCTCATTGTTGTCTCTGTATTTCTCTCCCGGGTGCAGATCTGAAGGAGTCCATTGCCAGAGTCCAGCTCTCCATGGAGCACATGTACTGCGACCCCCTCCTCCAGCAGGTGAGAGACGCTGCCTGGGTGGGTAAATGCTGATATTCTCCTGTGTTGTAGCTGCTGAAGTTGTCCATTTTCATAGAATCATAGAATGGTTTGGCTTGGAAGGGACCTTAAAGATCATCCAGTTCCAAGACTTTACATACTTTATTGTATGTAAAAAATATCCCAGTGTTATGGTCAAGCACAGAAAGGATTCTGTATGAAGATCTTGTTGCTTTTCCCCTAAAAGTCAGTTCTCACTTAGTAGGCAACTCCCCACATGAGTCCAGAGTCTTGTCCCGGGCTACGGCTGTGACTGTGTCCGTACAGGGTTGCTCAGAAGAGTTGATTGACTGAACTCCTGTCTGAGCGTTGGTTGGGTGTGAGCCCACAGGTTCCCTACCGCCTGCACGCCGTCCTGGTGCACGAGGGGCAGGCCAACGCCGGGCACTACTGGGCCTTTGTTTACCACCAGCCTCGGAAGAGCTGGCTCAAGTACAACGACATCTCAGTGACAGAGTCATCCTGGGAGGAGCTGGAGAGGGATTCCTTCGGCGGCCTGAGGAACGCCAGCGCCTACTGCCTGATGTACATTAGCGACTCGGTGTCCCACTCCCTCCCAGGTACCGCGGCCCCCAACTGCCACTTCTGAGACCTCTCTGTGCCGTCCTGTCCCTCCTGGGTGTTACGTTCTTGGGCTGCTCTTTGGCTCAGTTCTCCTCTGACGATGCAGAGGACTTCACCCCAGCCAGAAGGGAAATGATGGATTCGTTTCTCAGTCCCCGGTAGGGCTGAAAACTGGTGAAAGAGCTGTTCTGGTGAGAAGAGGAGCAGAACAGGGTGTTATTCCCCAGTGTAAATGCTGCAGCTGCCCCTTTGTCCCTTCTAACACCCCTCTCTGGCTGGGGGCTCGCCCTTCGGCTGCGTGCAGAGTTTACAGGTTCCTTCCCGAGGGCACATGGGACACCTCTCGCTTTATTTCTCCCGGTTTTATCCTGGCACCTGGGTTTTTGACCCCAAACGCAGCCCTGGTTTCGCGCAGGCTTTCCTGGTGCACGAGTCACTGGTAGCGGCGGCTCAGGCCATTTGCGGAGCCGATGTATAAATAGTCCTGGGCAGAAATTATCCTGCACGTGGCACTCTCCATGGCAGCAGCTGTAGAAGAACCTCATCATTTCACGCGTGGTTCATTCTGCTGTAATAAATAGCAAAGAACAATGGAGAGCCGTCGTTGTGTTCAGGGCTGAATTTGGCTAGTGAGGATCTGGGGGTTGGTCTTTGTCCATCTTTCTATGACAGTTCCGTTTCTGAAAGGAACCCATCATTTTTTTCCTCCATTTAATGCGGTTTTTGTTGTTTTTTAAAGAGGATCTGCTTTCGCAAGGGGTTTGTAAGAAATATCTAGTGTGGAGAATTGATGTTTGCTTTCGATAAATGTTAAGCTCTGTCTACGGCTGGTGCTGCTGGGGGTCTGTGTGATTTTACAGCTGGATATTGAAGCAGGTCTAAAAAGCGCTGAGAAATACGGGTGGGACGGCCGTGGAATCCCTGCGGCTCCCTCCCTGGCACCCTGTGCTGTGGATATGGTGCCTGGGGCTGACTCTGTGCTTCCCGGCTCTTGGCCCGGGAAACAGGGGTGTGTTTCTCACCTCCTGCACCGACAGGCTCCGTTTCTGGAATTTCTCTCTCACAGATGCCATCCAGTGGCAGAACAAAACTGAGGTTTGTTCAGGATAACTCTAGATTTGTCTTTCTTTTTGCACTATTGCTTAGGAAAGGAACCACCTTAAATTACCAAGCCAGTAGAAAGCTGGTTTATTTCCCCATCTATCCCTCAGGCAATTTGCCTGTGGTGTCAATGCTCCCTGACTCCATCCCCATCTCTTGCAGGCGAGGAGGAGGGGGTGGCAGAGGCCCAGGGGGAGCTGGAGGCACTGTCCCCGGAGCTGAGGCACTACCTGCAAGAGGACAACTGGCGCCTGGAGCAGGAGGCGGAGGAGTGGGAGGAGGAGCAGTCCTGCAAGATGCCCCAGATGGAGCTCTCGCCTGCCTCCGAGTCGCAGGAGCTCTCTTCTGAGTCGGGACCAGGTGATGCCACGTCTGACCTCCCAAACCGTGACAGCCAGAGGGTCGGAGACACGGCTCTGCTGGGAGAAGCTGTGGCTGCAGCTGGGGGGGCCTCTCCTGGCACGGGAGAGGCTCTTCTGCTGGTTTTCCATGGCCATCCTTCCCAGCTTCTCACCAGAAACGCTGCTTTCCACTCATTTAATCACAACGAGCTAATCTCATTTCAATTCTAGGCCTTTTTGGGGGTTTTTTATATAACTATGGAGTAGAAAACATTCAAGGTCCATTCTCTTGAGCAGGGAAGCATTCCTTGGCCATCCCTGATGGTGTGTGCCACTCCCACGGGAAAGGGCACACACAGGCTGAGGGTGACAAGCCCTTGCCCCGGGGTGGATACAGCAGCGGGTGAACCCCGCACGGAGCAGCCACAGAACGTTCTAGAGCGAGAGGGGAGAGGAAATGTCACTGTTTTCTCGCTAACGTCCCCTGTGTCCCCAGACCAGCCCTTGGCCTGCCAGCAGAGCCCACGCTGCCTCTCCTCGGAGCACGCCAGGATGGCGCAGGAGCAGACAGCCCAGGCCATCGCCAACACGGCCGAAGCCTACGAGAGGAACGGCGTGGAGGCGGCGCTCTGCGAGGTGGGGCTCAGCCCAGGACACAAACCCCCCTCCTCTCTGTGTCATTCCTCTCGGCAGACCTCTGCTTTTCCCATTTCCGTGGTGTAGCCACTCTGCCTGGTGTAGCTCTGTCCCTTCTGCTCTCTGTGTTTTCCTGTGGCTTTTCTCACTCTGTTTCCTCTTTCTCTGCTTGGCCGCAGCCCGAGGAGGCAGAGCCAGCGAAGGCTGAGGCCGAGCCACCCCGGGACGCCCCCGAGACAGAGCCCACTGCCCCGGCCGGCTCACGGCTCTCGGAGGTGGAGATCCCCAGCGTGGGGAAGATCCCCGTTAGGTCCGACGCAGACGGGTATAACGAGGAGGTAGCGATCCCGGCGCAGGGGTTAATTACTGCCCAGCACTAACCCAGCACCGAGCTTCCCACACGTCGGGTGCCACAGTCCGGCAGGGAACAGCGCCATGTAAAAGTGTGTTTCCCTGCTGTGGAGATGGAGAAATCCAGTCACTTCCCTTCTAACTGCCCTCAGAAGAGCAGCTCTGCAGAAGCGTTGGGTCGTTAGATCTGCACGTTGTTCCTTTCAGCCTTCTTTGTGGCACGGCTGTACCAGAATTGATCCTGGTGGTGGTAATTTATCGACAGGCGTCTTTGCTCCCCTCACCGAGTGTGGTGTCTCTCTGGCAGCCGTTAACACGAACAGCGTGAGGTGCTTTGGGGGGTCTCGCTCTAACCCCACTCACACGTGTAGTAAATGTTCTTGTTTCTGTTGCCCAGGCCGTGGAGGGGATGTGGCTTTGCCTTCTCACCCCCTGAACTGTTGAGTTCAAGGCTCGGAGTGACCACCCTTTGGGCCTTTCGGTGCTGTCCCCCTGCATGTGAGGTGCATGTGAGGTGCATGTGCTGGAGGGAGCCACAGCTTGTCCTGCCACGTATCCACACTATTCCCTTTACACCTCCTCTCCAGTCTGTGTCCCTCTCCTCACCCTGCCTTCTCTTCTCTCCCTCTCCCCGGCCGTCTCCCTCGGTGGGCTGTCTTCTCCTGCCCTCCTGGAAGGTGATGCTGAGCCCGGCCATGCAAGGTGTCATCCTGGCCATTGCAAAAGCCCGGCAGACCTTTGATCGCGACGGGTCTGAGGCAGGGCTCGTTAAGGTATCTCGTTTGCTGGCTAATTCCCAGAGTAGGGGTGTCTGTTCTCGGGGCATGGGGAATCCATGTGGCATTGACCTGGCGGGAATGGGAAGGGAGCGATCAGTGCAGTTTTTCTCCTGGTTAAAGGCTTTTCTGTTGCTGCTCTTCTGTTGTGACAACATCTTTGGTTCTAAACGAGTTTCAGAGTTTGTAAGAAAGAGCTCCCTCCTCCCAGCAGAAACAGCAACCTCTTTTTTTACTTTTCGGTATTTTTTCGGCTTACTCTTTGAGTATTGGCACTTCTCTCCATCTGGGTAATGAAATGTAGATTTTCTCTGCGTGCCTTTGAGAATCTCATCTCTGGGGCATCGTTGGAAAGTAAGCCAGCGCTCATGAAATGTTTGTTTTGGTGCTGAACATGCTCACGGGGACCTCCCTCGTGAAACGTGTCCTCGAGAAGCCTCGGAGGGAGGGACTGGGCACTGCCGAACGTGGAGGTGGGTGGGAGATTTTCCAGGCTTCCCTGCTCCGTGGGACGGGCATCTCCCCTGGGAAGCTGGTGGTGCCAGGACAGCTTCAGGCCAGGTGCGTGGCATTCCTGGGAGCAGGGGTGTCACCACCGTGTCCCCTCACAGGCGTTCCACGAGGAGTACTCCCGGCTCTACCTGCTGGCCAAGGAGACCCCCAGCCCTCGCAATGACGCCCGCCTGCAGCACGTCCTCATCTACCTGCTGCAGAACAATGCTCCCCAGCAGGTGGTGGAGCGCACCCTGCTCGAGCAGTTCGCTGACAGGAACCTCAGCTATGATGAGAGGTTGGTGCCGGGGGCTCCAGGAGGGGCTTTTCCCAGCCGGAGGCCGTGGTCCTGAGTCTCTCCGTTCCCATGGGGCAGGTCGATCAGCATCATGAAGGTGGCACGAGCCAAGCTGAGGGAGATCGGCCCCGACGATGTGGACATGGAGGAGTACAAGGTGAGGGACCGGAGAGCCCTTCCCACGGCGGCTGCGGTGGTTTGTTTGTCAGTTAGGAGGTGCAAACCCTGCAGAGGGTACAGCCCCACAGGCTTCGGGGTGGGGAAGGGGTGCCAGACCCGTGGGCTGGGGGTGATGCTGACGCCCTGCTCTCTGCTCCCCGCAGCGCTGGCACGAGGACTACAGCCTGTTCCGCAAGGTCTCCGTGTACCTGCTGACGGGGCTGGAGCTCTACCAGAACGCAAAGTGAGTGCCTCCCCCTTCGCTGCTGGCACGGGAGCGGCTGCGGCCGAGGAGTGGAGGGCACTTTGGCAGAACCTCTTCTTCCTGCCCTGTGACGGGCAGTTTGTGTTCAGGGTTGGACCTGAGGCCAGGGGGCTCGCTTTTCACTGGCCACCAGCCCCTTCTGGGACGCCCGGTCAGCCTTGGTTAAGGGTTTAAACGTTACACCGAGGGACTGGCTGTGGCTGCCTGATGGTTTCCGAGTATTTCCCCTCATTTTTGCCTCCATGACACAGAGCTTTGTATCCTCACGTCCAGAGGTGGCTTTGCAGGAACAGTTTCCATCACTCTTTTTTTTCCCTCCGGACTCCTGTATTAACGTTAAACTGCCTCGAATTGGACACTGCTCTGTGTGAGCACACGCTTGGAGGGCTCCAGGCTCTTAACAACTGCAAAGGGGCCTTTTTTTTGGCCATTACTGGTTTAGAAAGTGTATATTGCATTAACAGTGGTGTGGAGAAGGACAGTGGCATTTTATGAAGGGTTTGTAGTTTGAAAAGTGATTTTCCCAGCCTGGAAAATAACTCGGCTTCCAAATTATCCCTGGATGGAACCAGGATTGGGCTGGGGGGCGATGAGCCACCAAGTGCAGATAGAGGAGAGGCTGGGCCAGAGGCACTGGGACTTCCCTGGGTGCCCCAGTCCCACGTTAGTTGCTTGCCGTAGGGCGCCTGTTCAGTCCTGCTGTGGCAAGGAGGTGGGTTTTGCTGTTGGGCTTGATGTTGGCCACCACTTGGGCCACGTGGCGAGTGTCTCTGAGCTGCCCCTCTCACAGGTACCGGGAGGCCCTCACCTACCTGCTCCACGCCTACCAGAGCAACACCCGGCTCCTGCGCAAGGGGCCACGCCGCGGCGTCAGTGAGCCCCTCATCGCCCTGTACCGCAGGAACTGCCTCCTGGTGGGTGCCGGGGCTGGGGGGGGCACAGCCGGGTCCCGCTCGCTGCTTGGGTCGGTTTCTGTCCCTTCCCTTCCTCCCCCCGCCCTAATGTTTATTTCTACTATTAAGGGCTTTTTCTCTGAGCCAGAGATGGTGTCCTTTTCCACGGGGGGAGAAAAACCAGCATAAAAATGGGATTTGTTCTCAGTTGGGTGGTTGCCGCGGCCGCTGCGGCGGTCTCTGTGGGGCCCGTTGCCCGGCTTCTGCCCCTCGCAGCGCCAGCAGGGGCAGGGGAACGCAGGGAATAATAATTCCGTGAAAGAATGCGCCCTTTAGGGGGCTGGGCAAAGGCAGCGCTGGGTCGTGGCATCTTAAAACCAGAATTGGAGATAACAGCTGTAGCTAATGAGATGTGTGTGTAAGAGTGTGTGTATTTCCCAGCCCGTGACCCTCCCTGTCTCTGCCTCCCCCCAGAAGCTGAATGAGGTGGCGGCGTCACTCTTCATCAGCCGGGAGGAAGGCGGGGTGGCGGAGGGCATGGGCATTCTCAACGAGCTGGTCATCCCCTGCATGCACCTCATGAGCAGCTTCGAGATCTCCAGGGAGGACCTGGACGCGCTGGAGGCCACCAGGAGCCGCTGGTGCTCCTACCTGGGCCGGGAGGATATGGACGGTAGGGACGGCCCGCTCTGCCGGGTGTGGGGCTGGGCAGGGAGCGGTTAAAGGAGCCTCTAAAACTCTTCTTTAATTCCTGCCATTTGTGCCGGCGCACACTGGGGCGTTTCTGGTGGGAGAGGAGAAACGTATTTGGGTCACCCAATGAAACAGAGAAGAATTTCATCATTTTCTGCTCTGAATCTGCCAAGGGAGGGTTCCTGCACCTGGGAATGGGAAAAGCTGCTCTCTAAGGGATGGGGCAGCGTTACCTGGAGGTGTCTGCCCGTGGTTTGTCCCACCAACGGAGGGTTCCCTATGGGCAGCAGGCTCGGCCGCTCTTCAGGAGCGGGAATGGGTTGGAAGGGGGAGCAGATTCAGGGGGTCTTGGCATTTGGCAGAGAGGTTTGTCCTTTTAGGGCTGAATTTCGGTTCAGTGGCTGTTGTTCTGTTTCCCTCCGGAGCCGGGAGTGGGGCTCCCGTGACCCCTCTGGGTCGTTTCTGTGACGAGGAATTGGTTTCGGCCCCCATGGGCTGTGTGTGAGGTGCTGGGGAACCGTTATGGGGGGCTGTCGTTAGCAGAGGGGACCTTGTACAGGATAATGAGGCAAAAGCCCAGAGGCTTATTCTCAAAATACTGTTGTAAGGGATAGAAGTTGGGTAAATTTATGGATAAATTTAAGTTTCCCATTCTGGTGCTCACAGCAATGGCGTTTGCTGACACGGAAGGTATTAAAGGAACAGAAGGAGGCAGTGTGTGCCCTCAGACCCTGGGAGCTGCCTCGCGTCACCCCTTTCTGCTGCTCTGGCCCATCCCAGGGACACGTTGATGTTGTCCCCTCCTGGGGACGGCCTTTGCCTGCCGAGCTCTGAGCTCTTCCAGGCTGTAAGGTCAGGCAGGACAGGAGGAAACGGCCTCCGGTTGTGCTAGGGAAGGGTTAGGATGGATATTGGGAAACATGTCTTCCCCAAAAGGGCTGTCAGGCATTGGAAGAAGCTGCCCAGGGCAGTGGTGGAGTCGCTATCCCTGCAGGGACTGGAAAGTGGCGCTGAGGGACATGGCTTTGGTGGGTTTGTTGGTGCTCAGTCGATGGTTGGACTCGATCTGAAAGGTCCCTTCCAGCCCGGACAATTCTATGGTTCCCTCAGGTGACAAAGGTGCTCTGTCTCCTTCAAAAGCAAAGTCAATATTTGAGCGTCACCATGAGGACACGTGGCTCCTTCTGCCCTGCCAATGGTCCAGCGCCTTGTACGGGAAGGTGGCCGTGTCCTGGTGGGACGTGGCACTGTCCCCAGGGCAGGCAGGTGGCAGCAGGACCCCCCTGTCCTGAGCCCTGGGTGGCTGGCAGGGCTCCAGGTCCAAGCGGGATGCAAGTGGGACCCCACCGGTGGGAGAGGGGCAGTTTTCAGCGCTGGAAGGTGATTCTCTGAAAGGTCTCACAGCTCTTGGGGCCTCTGCCACCTGCAGTGGTGCTGACTGTCCCCCCTCTCCCCCCACAGCCAAGCTGCAGATGAAACTGGGCGAGCTGCTGCCCCGGCTCCTCGACTGCTCCACCGAGGTGGTCGTCCTCAAGGAGCCCCCCAAGATCCGCCCCAACTC
>JAHREE010150053.1:0-10948 GCA_033628505.1 Tringa tobata | reverse complement strand
AACTGTCTCCTGAACGGGTCTGTGTTACAGAAATCTACGTGGGATGGTACCTGAGAGGCTTCAGGTTAAACCTCGAGCAGATGATATAGCCTGGTCCAAAACCTACTGAAGTTAATGTATACGTTAAAACTAACTTCATTAGACTTTGGATTAGGTGCTAAGAGGAAAACTGGCTTTCCAAGCAAAGTAGACCTGGCTCACCTGACTCGCACCCAATTCATAAAGAAACGCTCCCAAAACAGATGTCTAAATTACTTGTCTGGTCTAACTGAGGTATCTAAATGTAGGGGTACCAGATCTCCCTCTGGAGGTCCTGGCAGGCACCAACTACATTTTAACTACGTAAGGGAATTAGGAATTTGCTTTAGGGTTAAGTCACCAGGTGCCCAAGTCAGACCGTGTCCTGTTTTAGCGATGCTCTGCTTTTCCTTCCATTGTATCATTCCTTGGGCATCTCACCTGCCTTTGCTCTGCCTCTGAGTTCTCCCAAATATAAACTGACCACGACAACGCTTGGTTTTCTGAGCGTATACGAGGATTAACTGGTGTGTGTTGTCACTCACAGGAGTATGGTTTTTGTTGTCACTCACATGAGTAGTCTGAAGTGCTAGGTTAGTACTACGGACTGAAAACCTGCCTCCACTGAACACAAACCTGCTGCTCCCTCTGATTTCAGTGACCACACGACGGGACTCCTGTGAGTAACCGTTTGCTCTCAACCTTCAGTGCTTTGTTGAAAATAACTTGTTAAAACTTTCAGGTAAAACTGCACGTAGAGCGGGCAGGGGGCATGGTGGCAAAGGCCAAATGTCTCCCTCCCCGCACCTACCTGGAGAACTTGTGCCAAGGGCTCTCCTTGGCCAATGTGACTGTAAATGAGCACATGAGGATGCAGGATACGGCCCGAAAGGTGGCTTGTGCTTGGTACAGCAGTCCATGTGCCACTGGGCATAGAAATCCCTATGCCTCACTCCAGCTGAGCCACGTGTGTGCTCACGATGAAGGGACAGCCTAGAAAATAGCAGTGTTGTAAGAATTAATTTTTCAGTCCTTCAGGCAAACCTCAGTTTGTCAGTTCTCCACGCGTTTCTCCTGGGTCTTCAAACCTAAGGTTGCTCTGCTGTGACTGAAACACACACCTGATGCCATGAAGACTTCTCCTCTGCTTCCAAATGTGTCCTACTCCACACCTGCAAGTCCACAGTACCGTATGCAGCAGGGACGCAGCGGAGGCAGATTTAGCCCTATTACCTCTCCTCCCTGTCTCCAAGGCACTTTGGTGACGTCCTTTGCAGGAGCAAATGCTAAAGCAACTCACTCTTCCTGAAACTTCTGATTTTGCAACTGTAATGTCCTAGTGAAAGCAGGTGAAAAAGGTTCTACAGCTATTTGACAGCCCCCCTCCGCCCTCGAACGTGCATCACGTTAATCTAATGCGATGGATTAAGCTTATTTTGCAGATTCCTTGCTTTCTGCATGTCCCGTAACTTTTAAAGTTCACCTACTAGGAATGCAAAAGGGTTTCATGTCCCAGGGTGCTTTATTTAGCTATTAAAAAAATGATTTGAAAGAGAGAGGGATGGACAAATGGAAACCAATATTCAATTAAAAGCAATCTTTGGCAAAATATGTTGCTGCAGTAGTAATAACCTAATCTCTCGAGTTCTAGGCGATGTATCGCATACACCAGTGGTACCTAATGGGAATGACCAGACCTGATTTGGGGGAGAAAAAACTCTCTGCTACATTTTTCCAGGAATTTTTTCATATCCCAAATATTTAAATTCCTCATTTCCAAAGGGGACGTTTTCACCAGACCTACGTAAGTTGCTTTGGGGTCCCTCCACGGGGACCTCAGGGAGCCGGGCACCCACAGGGGCAGAGTCCCGTGCACAAGTCAAACCATCAGGCCGGCTTTGTATGATCCCAAGCACCGCGTGGGCAGGGGATATTCTCCTACCTCTCTTACCCCCTCAATACAACATTTCTGAACTTTCTATTCAAGTCAGTGGAGAGAATCCTGGTTGGCTGGTTGGAGCTGGGTGGCTACTAGTGAGGGCGGGTGAACTGTGGTCAGAAACACAAGGATGAAAAGGGATGTACCTTTTATTGATAAATCCATCACAAACACTTACTGTTCTGTCGTTGTTTTTTTCTTGGAAAGTCCCTGAGGTTGCCAAGGAAGGCAGTGTAAAATGAATGGCATTTTTGGTTCTAACATCTTAGGTAGCTCAGGAATTGAAGGTGACTTACGAAGGTTGCTGTGGAATGAGCCATCTGGGTTCAGGACACAGACACAAGGCTTCAAAAGAAAAAGATCTTGCTGAGATCTATTTATCAATAAAATATTTAATAAACTTATCTGTACAAAATATTAAAAAGGTTATTGAAGAGTATACAAGAATACTTATTTAACAAATATATACTGCTATATAATATATTCAAGAAAATATAGATTGCTGTTTACAGTTCATTTACAATCCCATATGTACAATCTATTTAAACTTTAGAATACATACAAACAATGCATTTACACCATCACTTACAGAGCTATCTTCTTCAGAGATATTTCACACACTCAGACCTGAAAAAGCTGAACAAATACATGGATAGTTGAGAGGCACACACAGGGATACGAGTATTGCTTCAAAAATTATAACTACTAGAGATACGGCTATTGGAAACACAAGTCCTTTTTCATTTCTTGATACTTTCCTTTCTAATCAAAGAAAAGAACATATAAATAAAACCACGACTGACCAGCAGAGAGGCTCGTTTTGTTGAAGGAGCTCCAGATAGTGTTGATTGGACTTCAGAAAGAGTAGTGACCTGGCAACCAACCTGGAGCAACAAGCAGGGCTGAGGTTGCTCCTGCCACAATCCAAAATGGGGAGCACCAGGAGTGGAGCAGGTCTTTCCCGCAGAGACACACGTTCAGGTCTCGCAAGCGGCATCTCCACCAGCTTTTCCAGCACAGAGCCGCAGCACGAGACAGAGACGGTGACTCCAGGTGGGCAAAAGCCCCTAAAATGCTCCTCCGTTTGTAAGAGCTGGATTTGGAAAGGCACTGTACAAATGTGGCTTCGGTTGAAGTGTCTGGGAGCTCTGGATGTTCAGCACCTCAGAAACTCAGACCCTTCTTTTTCGGTGCTATTTAAAAGGTTAATTACTCACAGTGGGTGGGATGAACGTAACCAGAGCTATCACACCCCTCCCTGGCCAAGGAGGGGACCAGCTGCCCCTAAAAAATGCCCCATCCCCAGCTGATCACCACCTAAGCAACCACTTGACTCCTCTGGCACCTCTTCTAAGGACTAAAGCCCAGCCTCTCCGTGTGCCACCATCCCTTTTCCTGGCCTGTGGTTGTTATTCCACGCTCTGCTGCTGATGGCTGAGCTCCTGCGAGCCCCTTGGTGCTCAGCAGTGCCCGGCTGGCAGGCAGATACCTGGGTGACCAGCTTGGGAACAAGGGAGCAGTAAACTGTGCCTCTCATTGTCTTGCCCTCCTGCTCCCATCCTCTCTCTTTGGATAGGATGGAGGAAAGGAATGAAAGACTATGAATGAATGGGAATGCTACCATCTCCCCCAAAACCAGAATCAAAGCCAACGCCAAAGCTCCTGGGGAGGCCAGGCTTGACCCAGCCTCTAGGTCTCATTCCCCTGATGGCGGAGACCTGGGTGGCACCGTCATAGGTTGACACCGTGGCAAAGCGGAGGGGAAGGGAGACCCAAACACTCCCACCTTCCATCAGAAAAGCACTTGAGCATGTGACCCATCATGAGCAGGTCCTCTCCTCCCACCAGCATCAACCCTGCCAGACCCTTCCCCTCACTGTCCCCTGCTGGAGGGCACAGACCGTGCCCCAGCCTCCTGATGCTGAGACTCAGCCTTTCCTTCCTCCCTCTCCCCCCACCCAGCAAACACCACGGCGGGTGTCCACGCTCCCCATCCTGCAAAACCAAAGTAGGAGCACAGGTATCAAAGCAGAGAAATGCACTCACAAAATGTACGAATGAACTGGTAAGTGGTGATGACAGAAAAATGAAGAGCACAACCTGCTGAAAAACCACTGAAAAATGGCTGGGTTTTGTTCTCAGCCATGTCTGGGAATGGATCAAGCTTCGGTTTAAGATTTTTCAATACCTATCTCCACGAAAATGCTCTGCTGCCCAACACTTCCTACCCTAGTCTGCTCAGCCAAGAGTTAATCACGGGGCATCAGCCAGCCTTCTGGTGTGCTCCTTCCCACCACCACGTAAATTGGGCTCCTCTCCAACACGGTAAATTCAGGGGGGCTGCTCGAATACCAGTAAAAGGAAAAAGTGGCCGCGTGGACTACACATGCCTTGAGGTGTAACGCTGAACAAATCCTTTGAGATGAAGGATGGAGTCCTTGGTCAGTGGGTTAGCAGGAGTTCCAAATTTTGGTCGTTTTTTGAAGGTTGAGAACACTTGCTGATAGGGCATAACTGATTTTCAGAGAGAGCTCTGCACCTCTATGTACCTCACAAAACGCTGTACTAGGAATAAAGAGCCTGAATGCAGCTGGTTTTGCCATGGAAGACATAAACCACCTTATGACAAAATTCAGAGTGTCACAAAGACCAGCCAGGTGGGACATCTCGCAGTTTTATCAGCCATTAATTCAAAGAGAGGAGGGGCTGAAAATCTCTCCCCTCACCACGCAAGTTCACAGGCTCCTGACCATCAGCAACACCCCATCCATGGGACAGTTACTCTCTTAACTCCTCTCCCCGATGTGCTTTTGTGGAGGACACAGTCCTGGTGGTGAGCACACCACTGCACTCTGCTCCTGCCACCCAGCATCCCCATTTGGACCCCACATAACCATAAAAGGATCCCCAATGCCAGGGAATCTTCTCTGATGCCAGTAAGACACACCTACTCTATCCTATCTGCTGGTGATGGTGAAAAAAAGAAGAACCACGCCACTCTCAAAGACCAGAGCTCATGCCCATGTGGGTTTTCCTGCCCACTCCTCAGAGGGTGACGTGAAGAGTGTAAAATGCACACCACAACTCTGGCTTCACCCAGGAGAGGGGAGACAGCAAGTGATTTGGTGGAACTGCCCAACCAAGGTCCACGTGATAGTCCTTCATTCTGATTGCCTTTCAAATCCAGTAGCACGGCCCCGTTTTGGGTACCAACTCCTGTGCAATACTCAGACTCTCGCTGTTGTCACCCCATGTAGGTTTTTTTCTCCCTGGCATGTGGCTGTGCTGCCCCAACACAGAGGAAAGAGAAGGCACTCATCCTTCAAGACTCACTACTTGCTCAGCAGGAAACCATGACATTTCCCACCAGGTTTACTCCAACGTGAGTATGAGCTGGTTGGTGGATTGGCATTTATGACATATCTGTCACATCAACTTAATCTCATGTGTTTTTTTGATGTGAATAACTAGATGCTGCTATTGCAGAGAAGCACATCAATCCAAAGCTCACAGCAAAACTCCTGTTAAGTCTGGAGAGCAAAGCCACAGGTCCTATCAGCACCCCAGGGTGCTCTGCTCCCTTTGCCCAGCTCTAGCCCCGTGGGACCTGCATCCCCAGGGCGTCCTAAGGGATGTCCCAGCCCCTCTCACCTCCTCCCTGCGAGGGGCCGTGCTGCCAACAGCAATGTTTGTATCTGCTGTTACCTGGGGGCCAGCACAGGTGACTCTCCCTAAACACACACTTCTGGGTTTGTGGGACAAGGACCTAAAACTGCCAACAGTAAAAGGAGCTGCTTGTTCTACAATGGGAGCGTGACCAACAAATCACTGCAGACCTACCCAGTTTTCTCCCTTAGGGAGAGCTGCGCAGTCAAGACACGAGTTAAAATCCATCTGATGCAAATAAACAGACACAGAAGTCACTGGCACCCGGACTCCAGCAGAAGGCTCAGGGCTTGGGGTTTGCTTTTAATCAGACACGGTGCCTTTCCAGTCTCTTCCTTACGGGTACACAAAGCATCAGCAAACAGCCAAAGAGGACATCAGCCAGGGCTGAGCAGAAGTAAGGCTGCTGGGATCAACGCAGCTATGCCAGGGCCAAGCTGCAATCCCTATTCCATACGAAAATCCCTCTCCCTACCACAGGACACTCATTTCCCTTCTACCATTGGACCTGAAGGTTGATGTTAAAGGGGGAAAAAAAAGGGGGGGAGATGTTAGACAATCACCTTATTTTAAGATAATTAATTTTTTTTAAAAAAAAAAAAGGAATAAAATCTGTGTTTCCTGGGAATTATTTCTAGGCCAGAAGTAGCCCTGGTCATCAGGCAGTTAAACTGGGCATAAAGCCATGTTGCTTCTGACTGTCCCTGCCACGGGACTCCACCGGACAGTGGGGTTCAGGACACAGTCCAGGCAGTGGTTTAAGCACAGGCTTTTAGTTTTATAGAGCTCAAGGAGCCCAAGGCAAGACACACACACACCAGTCCCATCCCGATCGTTTGTGCTTCCCCGAATCGCAGCCCCACTGACTCCCAGTGAAATGGGATCGCTCTGCCAGTTTCCCTCCTCCTGCACGATTACGTTCCCATGTCCTGGGGAGGGAGCCAGTTAAGCAGAGATACGTAGTCCTTTTCAAATGCTTAATATTTCTAGCTTCACTGTAATTATATCCTGCAGATAAAAATGGTGCTGAAGGTCAAACAAATCCTCCAGGAGAATATACTCTGCAAGGAAACTGTTGGTTTTTTTTTTAACTGGAAAGGTTGTATAAATACTGCAGATTGAGAACCTATAATTATCCATTAAAATCACTCTGAGCCTACTGAATTCACGTCTGTCCATGTTCAGCCTCTAGTCTCCTATTTATAATTCTTATATGTGCCCAAAAATCAGCTCAGGCAAGAGACGACTGGTCAGAAATACATTTTCCCTGGACCATTTCTGTGGCGTTAAGGGGTGATGCTCTGCAGAGGAGCAGCCCTAGGGCTGGGGCACTGGGTTGGGCTGGGCTACCACTGTCCTGCAGCTGGTTTACTCCTCCACGCCCTTTGCAGATGTTCATCCCCGTGTCCATCCCCAACAATGCAGGGCTGCAGCATCTCAGCCATGGGAACCTCCCTGCCCGGGAAAGGCTCTCCCACCCCAGCAGGGGCTCAGCACCTCCGTTTGCAACAGGTCCGATGACTCAATCCCAAACCTCATCCCACTCTGTGGGTGCAATCTCTGAGTCTGCATGGGGACAGGGAGGTAGCCCTTGCTGT
The DNA here is from genome assembly GCA_033628505.1 of Tringa tobata. Lineage (NCBI taxonomy): Eukaryota > Metazoa > Chordata > Aves > Charadriiformes > Scolopacidae > Tringa > Tringa tobata. Next base: position 3,727 of record JAHREE010150053.1, on the reverse strand, counting down.
CTGCACGTGGGGATGAGAGTCCACTCTCACAAGGGAGGACTGGTGGCTTTCGCTCTGGAAATACTCCCCCAGGAGCAGTGAGCAATGTGACTGCCGAGCCCTGTGGCCAACACACTTGCCCAGGGTGGCAGCAGCACAGCTGTCCACTGAGAACCTCAGCCCTGCTCCCATCCAGCCTTGCCCCGCTCATACACATGCCCCTGGAGCAGCCCCGGGCGGGGAGCTGCACTCCCCTGTCTCCTTAGGCAAGCAGAAAGAGGGTCCGATGCCATCCATCACCCTCCTGTTGTCCTCCGGGGGTTGTTTGCTCAGGAAAGGGACAGATACTCTCTTAAAAAAGTGGCTGGCATGGCAGTGTCACCATGGCTGTGAACGCCAAGGGCCACACTGCTGCTGGCCTCACCCCGGAGGGCTGAAGTTTGCCCTCCCACCAAACATAGAATCATAGAATAGCTTGGGTTGGAAGGACCTTAAAAGGTCATCTAGTCCAACCTGCCTGCAACGGGCAGGGACATCTTCAACTAGATCAGGTTGCTCAGAGACCCATCCAACCTGACCTTGAATGTTTCCAGGGATGGGGCATCTACCACCTCTCTGGGAAACCTGGGTCAGTGTTTTACCACCCCCATTGTAAAAAATGTCTTCCTTATATCTAGTCTAAATCTTCCCTCTTTTAGTTTAAAGCCATTACCCTTTGTCCTATCACAACAGGCCCTGCTGAAAAGTTTGTCCCCATCTTTCCCGTAGGCCCCCTTCAAGAACTGAGAGGTACCTGCAGCTGGGAGAGCCAGGATGGGTTTCCACACGGGCAAACCATGGATGGCATCGCTGCCAGCAGCAGCCCCTGCTCTCCCCGAATCCTTCCCTCTCCTCTCGTGTCGTAGTGATCCAAGCTGTGAAACTGCAGTGACTGACCCACAGCTTCTCTCACCAAGGCCAGCCAAGCCACCAAGGGGTTGAGGGCAGAGCCCCAGCAGCGGGGCCAGGGGACAGCATCACCCTGCTCTCCATCGGCCACCCCCAGACCCGAGGTGAGGTCTGTCTGTCTGTCCCCTGCGGCTGTGGCTGAATGAGAGCCACAAGAATTGGGGGTCGCTGGCACTGGCACCCTCTCAGACATGGTCCCACAGGAGCAGGTCTCAAGCCACCCATTCAGCCAAGGCTCACAAGAGCCACCAGCCAGCAGGGGACTGCCAGGAGTTATATATTATCTTGCCTGGATTTGAACTGCCCACGAACCTCCACCGCAAATATTTGGAGGAAGGGGAGGGGGTAAAAGAAACGAAAACATTAAAAAAATTGTCTCAGCAGTGAGAAAAACTGTCAAGCAACCAACGGCGATTGAAAAATGAGGTACTTGGAAAGCCTGGTAACTTTATAAACGAGACGGCGTTTCCAGAGCAAGCTGCTCCGGCGCTGCTGGTGCCAACCTCCTTCCCCTAACCACCTGCACTAAAGCAAAGGGGCAGGGGAAAGTCATGAGCCCGCCTGGCCACCCCTCCTCACCCGCTAGTTGCCCCTTGGTCCCCCCCAAAATGCTGACAGCGAGAAAACGCCCCAACATGGACCTGATTCTTCCTCTTCCCCACTGACCTCCATCTCTAACCATCCCCCTGGCCACAGGTACCTCACACCTAAATATATATTTACATTGATGCTGAGTTGGAGAGCTGGATTTTCCTCTCAGATATGTGGGTGCAAAGCCAGATTTGCTCCACCGGTGTCGAGGGGGTTTATACAAGGGTACCACACTCACTCCCCTGAGATGCCACCGGCCACAGGCTGAGGAAGCGGAGCAGACCTCAGCGGGGCGAGGATGGAGCAAGGCTGGAGGGGTTTAGCCCAGTGGATATATCACCATTATTGATGCGCACGGTTTACTCCCTGCTGGTGTACTATTTTCCCGTGGGGAGGGGGCTGTTGGACCCTCAACAAGGCTTTTCTGACCTTTGAAATCATTTGGATCTTGGTAGAGCTCTTGGTAGACCCCTCTCTGCCCTGGCTGGGCTTAGCCCTCCCTAGCAGAACACCCCTGCAATGGAGGACAACTGGCTTTACACAACAGGCTGTATATACGATCAATGCCTATAAATACTTAAAGGGTGGGTGTCAAGAGGATGGGGCCAGTCATTTTTCAGTGGTGCCCAGTGACAGAACAAGAGATAACAGGCATAAACTTGAACGTAAGAAGTTCCACCTAAACATGAGGAGGAACTTCTTCACTTTGAGGGTGATGGAACACTGGAAGAGGCTGCCCAGAGAGGTGGTGGAGTCTCCATCTCTGGAAATATTAAAAACCCGCCTGGATATGTTCCCGTGCAACCTGCTCTGGGTGGACCTGCTTTGGCAGGGGGGTTGGAGTATGTGATCTCCAGAGGTCCCTTCCAACCCCATATCATTCTGTGATTCGGTGAAAAAAAACTCCATGTTTTCCAGCAGGGATTTATCTCCCCCAAAAGCAAACGACTATCGCTAATGAGCACTGAGGTTTACACGCCAACAACTTGATCACCAGTAGAAAACAAACCATCAAAAGCAAAATCTGTGCAAATGCATCTCTGGTCTAAGCCAACCCAGCCATGAAGCTGAAGTTCGGTATCAAATGCCACCGAGGCGCAGCAGAGATGCTTCCCAGCATCCAAACACATCTTGGCATGGATGAAAGGCTTCTCTGATTAAAAGGCACAACTGATACTGAGCTCCTGAGTCACTAAAATCTAGTAGCCCTTTCAGCACGGTCCAAAGCACCCCGTTTTACGCTGCATTCTCCAAGGATGGCGTTCAGCCATTCGCATGGGAAATGTCTGTTCCCGGCGGATCCGGGCTCCCTTAACGGAGCAGGGAGAGGCAGGCACTCCGGGGATGGAGCTCTCTGGGAAATTGGTGCCAAAGGAAGGTCGGGTGGAGCTTAGTGCTTTTATACAGATTATCTAGAAAAAGAAGAACCCGAGGGAAATGGCTCTTCCCAGGGGAACTCGAGACCGTTGATTCTCTCCAGACATGCTGGGGATGGCTGTGTGACTTGGACCCGATGCCGGGTGCCTAGTGTGCCTTGGAAATGGGGTTTTGTGCCAGAAAGGAAGGGGACCTACTAGCTGGTAGCTCCTGCAGGACAAAGGGTGGCAGTGCCTATGCCAGTGCTTCAGACCACTCAGGGCATCCCCAGCTAACACCTTGCCGTGCTGTTCCCAGCTCCATCAAAAGCACGAGCTCTGCTTCAGACCTGACTCTCACTTTAGCCTCCAGTTACAGGGACCGTCCCCAACAGCAGACTCACCAATCTCTGCACTGCAAACAGGCCTGGGCTAAATGATTTCAACCTCCTGTGGCCATGGGTTCTCCACCCCCTGCGATTCCCCAGGGATCCCTTATTTTCCGCCCCACAAACCCAGGGCAGCAATTTGAAGGCAGCCAGAGAAACTCCTTGAACTTGAAGAAAAGAGCATTCCCACCTCCCCTCTGCCCCGCCATCACAGCTGGAGAGTGATGCTGGCCCAACCCCTCCATACTGCAGGCACCACTCCATCACTCCCTGCATCACCCCCCCACCGAGACAATTTTGGCCAGACATTTTCCAAAACCTTTGGGAAAGAAGGTGTCAGCTCAGCTTGGGCAAACCAAGTGGATCAGGCAGAGCTTGGAGGCTGAGTGGGCATCCCCCAGGGGCTCTGCTGGACTGTGTGCTCCCCTTCTCCGGGGCGGGGGGAAAGGCAAGGCACAAAGATGA
>JAHREE010150049.1:0-18515 GCA_033628505.1 Tringa tobata | reverse complement strand
CACGGGGCTGGCGGTGGCAGCAACACAAACTGGGTGGGGGCCGTGGGGAGAAGTGTGCCGATCTGTTGATTTTTTTTTTATTTTATTTTTTTTTTTCTTTCGAAACAAAAGAAAGAGGCGAGGGAAGGCCAGGGGTGGGGGGGGAGGGCCAGGGGAGGCAAGTCACACAGAGGCCGATGACTATTTCATCTGGTGGCTTCAAATCAGTGTCCGTCCCTCTCGAGTGCTATCGGTGAACATTCAGTTAAAGGAGTCTTGCGAAATACTCTCGCTTTTATTATCGAGAGGGTATTATTTATTTATTTTTTTTTTTTCCTTTTCCCATTTTTATTATTTTTTTTGTTTTGTTTCCTTTGTTTCCCCACGGCTAATGCTCTGGCTCTTTCCCCACCGCCTCGTTAGCTGTTCTCGCTCCACTCTGGCACCATCCCCACGCCATGGACCGAGTGGTACTGGTGGGGAGAAAGGGTTCGAGGCACGCCGTGGGAATAGAGGAACTCGGCGGGCTGTAAGCTGCTGGGAGGGGACTGGATGCCTGTTTGAGGTCCACACTGCCGGACGATGGGTTGGTGAGAAACCGAGGTCTGGTGCTGGAACATGCTATGGGTATCTCCGATTTGGGGGGAGGTATGGTTGGCCACGCTGCTGAGCCGGGGCATGAGAGGCCCCGAGGTGAAGTGGGCAGAGAAATGCTGGTAGGGTAACCTGTCCATCGGCTGCATGGCAGACACTGTGCAACTGCTGTAGGACGGCACGCTGGGCCACGTGTTACAGCTGATGTCTTCTAGGCTGGGCACGGGGTCCGTGGGGGGAGCGGAGCTGGCGTACATACACGCTTGGCGCTGGGCTGACTCAGTCCTGTATGAAGTGTTCAGTCCCTGCTGCTGGGGGTAACTGGACCTGTAGAAAGGGTCCTCTTCCGCCGGAGAAGTTTCCATGTAGGGCTTCTTGTAGGGATGCTCGGTGGTGGAACATTCCTCATCTGTTGGGAGAGAAAACTCCTGGTAGCGAACGACAACGCTATGCCCTGGGCTGAACCTCCCTCTCCACAACTTTCCCGAGGACACGGTCTGCAGGGAGAGGATCCAGACACTTCCCTCAGCTAGGTCAGTTTAAATCCACATCCCTTCCTCGGACTCCATCTGAATCAATCCTGCTCAAACCACGTCTCGCCCTTGGCCCTGTCTGCTGGGCTGGGGGAGGGATTAACTGAGGAGCCCCCGGGAGGAAAATTAAGGCTGTAAGATGCTGGAGGCACCCTGAGGCTTAGCTTGCTTGGTGATACCCCATGCACACCCCCACGTTCCTCATCTCCTTTCTGCTGCCAGCACTATCACTAGCATCTGCCTGTGGGGACAGGGCACCTAAAGAGGTCCCCACTCCCAGCTGAGAGGTTCAGAGCTGATGCTGTTAACTAAAAGCCTTTACGGCGGTACACTTTCAGGATAAATGAGACAAAAATGGAGATCACAATAAAAATCCACCCCCCCTCCCCAGGGAGAGCATCAGCGATGGCACGGTTGAGACAATCAGATTTGGAGTTTTACAGCCCCGGTCTTTAGCTGTGCCAAGGGAGCCGGGCACATAAATCCACGCGGAGATGTGTGCTGGAGCCAAGGGTAACAAAAAAGAAAAGTAAATTTCACAGCTAGGAGCAACAAGGCACAGCTTGCAGGGCCCTTTGTTTCCTGCGGCATCCCGGGCCAAGAGAGGGAAGGAGATAAACAATTTAGGTGAAATCTCGAGGGTGAAGCGAAATGAATAAATGAATATGCACTTATTTATTCATTCGCAGGGTCATCAAATGAAATCCAGCTCTGCTGGAATGGATGGCAGAGTTCCCAGGGACGAGCACTTCACCAAGAGATTTTAAGGACAGCGAGGCAAGGGAAGGGGAGCTTGTTCTGACCCAGATTAACTTCGCTGCTGCTTCGAGAACAGGATTCCTGGTGCAGGCAGAAAAACATCCCCCTTCGCTTAAAGCCCCTTTCAACAGGGATAAAGGTTTGAAAGAACGCTGGCAAGAAATGGCCCTTTCCAAATTTTCGCAACCACCGTATTTTGAGCTGCAATTTTTTTTTCACAGCCAAAATAAAAGGATTAAAAAGGAAAAAAAGAAACAGTTCCATGAAAAAAAAAGCATCTTCCCCCCCCAAGAAGCACTTGCCAAAACAGAGATGTTGCTGCTGGGTTGCTCCAATTCGAGTGCCCACGTCTCACCTTCAGGAGGTGGTGATGGGCAGCAAAGGCACCTTTTGTTTCTTGTAAAGATGCACCTACCCTCATCACTATAAATAGCCGTGGGCTTTCTCCTGGAAGGTACACACCCCCTTCCTTGTAAAATAACCCCTTACTCTCACTCAGCTGTCTACCAAGCCCAGCTGGAGCAACCGCTGCTGTTCCTCTCCTTGGCCCAAGAACCCTGGACAGCATCGAGTAGTGAGGCACACACCATGGGGAGCTTCCCCCTTGGTGTCCTCTGGCTTTGCTGCCCCTAAATCCAGCTAGAGAGCCACAGTCCCATCTCATGCTTTCTTCCTGACAACTGCAAAACCTGGCTTCTTAGCCCCAGCAATGCAGAACCCTGATAATCAACTTATCTTCCTCCTCTTAAATGGGGACAAAAAGGATGGGATAAGCGAGCGATGCAACCACTTCCTTAAAATAGCTGAAACAGCGAGCAGAGAGATGCAAAAGTGCATGAATCGCCTTAATCCTGACCAGGTTTATTTGACACAGGAGCAATAGAGAAGATGTAGTCCCCTGAAGGACAGAAGCTGGAAGCACAGGTCTGAGCTCCCCCCTGAACACGGGTCTATCACAGAAGGTACGTCTGGAAGACCAGCCCAAGCTCTAGCTTTTACACAGACAGCCTAAAAGTTTTGGATCCCTAACCCACCACTGAGTAATAAGAACACTAGGGTGGAAAAACAATGTCTTGTAAAACGAAGCATTGTTCTGCTAATAAAGTTTTCAGCATCAAACCGCATTACTCTGCTGGCGTTAGAAATCATTGGCTTGGGGTTTGACTGTTTATTTTATTTTTATTTTTTTTTTAAATATACAGCACGAAACAGTCAAACTCTGTTTTTCCGTTGTGTAAAAACGCGCCTGACTTACAACCTGAGGTTGCTGATTTTTCCATTCAGCCCAGACGGTTCCCTGCCCGGGCAGAGCTGCAGCTGCGGATCCGCTTCCAGAATTCCTCACAGGTGAAGAGAGGAAAAACAAAAAAAAAAAACAACCAGCATTTTCAGTGGAAACCCTATAGGTGCCCTCTCTTCTTCTGCAAGCTCTCGCGGTCGCTCTGCTGGCCTCTCTAGAGCCAGGCTCACCGGTGTCGTATGTGGAAAGGGCACCGTCACTCCACATTTTAAGACGTGTGAGGACACTGTGCCCAGCTCCAAAGAGGACACAGTGGCCAAGGAAGGATGGCAGCCTACCCCCTAATGTCTTCTGCCTGTCCTCTGGCCCCTCTTCATGACGCTTTTCCTACCTACGTAACCCCAAAGTGTTGGAGAGGGAAGAGAAGGGTCCATCTTCATCATCAGCTGGCGTAATGCAGACCACAGATCCTCAGCTGGTGAATTTACACAGGTCCAGGCTCTCCAGTCTGATCTAGCAATGTTCCACCACTCCTCACAGAGGAGACGGGGACCAGCACAGAGCAGGTGAAGTGCAGATCTGAGGGTGGGAGGGGGACATCCTCAAGTAAGAGAATGACAAAAGGATGACAAGCTCTCATGCAATGCTGCAGGCAGCACTCTAAAGTCCACCTCACCTGCTCTGGAGCCTGGACAGTGCATCATGAGGCCATAATCCTCCCCCTGAAGGTCATCCCACCTCCACAGCATCAGTGCAAGCAGGACATAGGAGGTAACTGTCTGGTTTGCTTTGGGTTTGATTCTTGATGTAGGTTCTCCGATAGCACTTCATTGTCCTTTTCCTGTTGCCACTGAGCCCTAGGAGGTGCTGGGCACCTCTGGGAGATGCTGACCATCCTCCATGTTTGTTGCTGTTCTTGGAAGCCATGGGTGATGATCGGCTCTTGTGACCAGCCCCTAGATACTCCTCAAACCTCAAAAAGCAAAAGGTTCTGCCAAGCAGGGGAAGCTGCCAGCGCTGGGGAGAAGCTGCTCCAAAGTGGATCCAAGGAAAACGGAGCCTGCAGAATGGGGTGGAAACTGGCTCCCTCACAAGGAATTTGATGATCTATCTAATGAAGGAGCTTGAACGAGAGCGTAAGCAGTTCCAAGATTTCCGGTATTTACTACTTCCAGCTGGGTTGTAAATACCACACAAATGGCTTTTTAAATGGAATTTTCCCAATTCCAAGATTAGGGCCATCCAGAACGAAATGCAAACATGTAAGATCTCTGGACTTCAGGGTGCACTGAGCCCACCTCTTCCCCTGGTGTTAATCAGGAGAGTTCCTTTCCAGTTCATGACAAACAGCTCCCTGGGACAGAAAACAACAAAGAATGGGACCCAATTGTTTTAGTTTTTAAACCTCACCCACACTTCCAGGGCATTACAGTAGGTTCATCCCGACTTTGTGAGGGAGACACAATGGGTGATTATCACTAATATTGTCGTTTCATCCAGTCTGGTTTCCAGTATGAATCTAGCACAAGCCTGAATAGCCAATACCAGTGTGCAAGGCTGACAGGGGTCGTCAAAGAAGAAAAGGATGGATTCAACCAAAACGGGCATCCCTAAAGGGCAAGTAAGACATGAAACCTAAGACACACTAGTTATTTCAGCAATGGTTTGCGATATGGCTGCGTTGCATTGCAGAGGAACACGACAGAAACGGTTGTGGGGCAGAGACAATCCAACACCAAAAGCTGGAACCTCTTCCAGAGGCAGCAGGTTGCCTGCAGAGGCACCTCCTGATGAGAGAGAGGGACACTTACACGAAGCTGCTGAAACTGCAGCACCACGAGCAACGTGGCTGCACAGTAAAAGCTGGGTGCACACCAGCCCCCCTGAATATCTCCCCACCATGCAGGCAGGTTCTTCTTCACCCTTGGAGCCCCAGCATCCACCTTGCCCTGGGCTCCACTGCATCTACCCAAGCGGCAAGCACTTCCAGCTGCAGCATAGCTCAAGGCTTGGCCAACTCATTGCATCTCCTTACATCAGCAGGACGAGCAGCATGCACTCCAAGAAGACATCCCATACCTGGCTTTCGTCCTACAGATTCTTTGGGTGAAAGAAAAGCTGGGTGGGATGAGGGAGAAATCAGTTCAATCAACGAGGAGATCTCTCCACCCTAACAGTGCCTGTTCCTGTGGAGAAGTGGGAAAGGCACTGCTGTATCTCCACCGACCTCAGCAGAACAGGATGGAGACAAAAAGATATATTCTTCCCCATGGCCAGGGCCATGTCCAAGCCAGGTGGCTGAAGGATATGGTCCTCGCTGGTTGGAGCCAGTGGATTCCGCCGCGTCCCTCTTCTCCCTCAGTGTGCCAACATGACAACTTTTATAACCTCCCCGGGGAGAGGCTGTTCCAGTCGCCTCCTGTTCAGCATCACAAGCATCCCAGAAATCTGCCAAGTGGTTGAGATTGTGTAAGGCTGGGAGGGAGCAGAGGTTTAGAGAGATGACTTTTTAGTTCACAGGAAGTCTGAGGGAGAGGATAACACAAGGGAAAACAAGCCCCAATGCCCTAAATGCGACGTGGGGCTAAAATGAAAGACAGAAAGCAAACTGCCTGCTGGTATGTCCTTTTGGGCTTCTCCAAGCACAACAATGAGAGAGGGAGAGGTGGAGAACGACCAGAAAAAAAAAGCAAAGCTCTAAATGGTCTTTCTTGCAGCCTAAAAACCCACATCAAAAACTGAGGGCGCTCCTTGGTAGGATACAGGACTGGAGTTAATCCATCCTCTAAAGATCAGTCTCTCTGTGAAATGCCATAAGCAATCTCAGTGTGGAGCTGGGATACAATGCAGGATGATTCTCGCCTTGAAGACTGCAATTCCCCAGCCTCCAGCGTGTTCAGAAGGTGCCTGGAACGGCGACCCCGTTGCACCACGCTGGTGTCATTCCCAATGCTGCAACCTCCCACTCCCATCCGCACACCAGGAATTGCCAGATTTGGGGCTCTGGGATGTGTCCTTCCTTCCTTCCTCACCCAGAAGATGATCAGCTCCCTGAAACAGAGGAGCCTTCAGAGATAACATCCCCTTGCAGCCCTGCTGCCCTCCCCTAATGTGAGTCCATATCAGATCTCCAAAGTGAATCCATCTTGACTTGACAGCTAAGAACAACACTGTCAACCACAGACCTAAATCTTCGTCTTAGGTCACCAAGGAAGTAGAAGTGGAATAAGGTGCCTTTGAGCTGCTCGAATACAGACCTATTCTTAACTGAGCCTAAACCAAGACTTGACCTCCTGATTAGAAAGGAAACGCAGAAACACCATGAGATGTCAAAGCTGGAGAAACATCATGAGATGTTAAAGCTGGAAGGAGCCATATCTGGGAGACTATCTTGGAAAACGGCAGTGGTATTTGCTACAGAAGATACAGACACCAGCTGGTCTCAAACCCAGCCGAGTTGCCCTCTGCCCCTGCAAGCACTTATCCATAACCACAGCCTTGGGAAAAGGAAATAATCTGCTGGAGATAAACCCTAAACTGATTGAGGAGGAGTCCCTGTTTGGGAAGCTGATGATCCAACAAAATCAATAATTCTCCCAGTCCAGAAAATGGACAGAGGTGCCCTAGGAGTGAGCACGCTCTCGCTTTCATTTTTTTTCTTAGATGGTGAGGCTTGTTAAAACTTATACAGAGAAGTAGGAAAGCAGGAAAGCTGAGAGGAAAAACTTAATACTTAGTTTAGAAATGAGAGGCTGGAAAAGGAAGAAAAAGAGGAATGTTATTGGTAAGGTTACTTTCCTGCGTTCAATAAGGATCCTCGCTCAGTGCTAGAAGAAAGTGCCACGCTCGGTCTGAGTTTGAGACGAAACCTTGGATCGCATTCTGATTTATCTGAACAGAATTGCTCATCTCTAGTGACATTTTTTTTTTTTTAATTAATTTCACTTTGCGAGGAGCTGCTTGGCAGCTTATGTTGGCTCTCTGTTTCCCATTAACTTTGTGTTTCTTTTCTTTAAGCCCTGGTGGCTGTTTTCGATTTACTAGATGCTTAGGGAGGGGTGGGGGGGGAAAGGCACAGAGAGGAAAGCAGAGACTCGGGCTCCTGAGATGTGCAGCTTCACGGGAAGAAGCCGGTGGTATCGGACAGGACATTGCTTCTCTTTGATTAAAGCATTTGGCGGCTTTGATAAAAGGCCCTTAACTGCTTGTGCCACTCAAGCCATCGTAGAGATAATGAGGGGCCATCAGCCCTGCAGACAAGGGCTCCCTTTGCCAGTCTCCTGCACTTTCGCAAGGGCCACGAAGGCCAAAAGGGGCCGGGGGAGCTTATTACAGGGCAGATAGTCGTCTCTTTTGTGACAATAAGAGGAAGTGAGATAATTGGGGGATTGAGGGAAACCACCCATGGAGACACCACTTAGCGGGAATCCCAAAACTGGAAGGAAACCTCTGTTGATTCCTTATCACGTTACAATGTGGAGGAGAATGATGAATTGCCCTGTGGTGCGGGGACACGCAGCAGTCAGAGATTGTCCAAAGGGTTTTGTTGCCATTTGGGCCAGCTTGTTTTGGTTAGTTTTTTGCAAAGGGGAAGAGGAGCAGTGAAAGCTCAGCTCCCAGGGCAAAGGAGCACCGAGGTTGGGTTGCAGGCTGAGGGACACCAAGGGGACCTGCCTTTCCATCACCAGGATGCTGCTTTGCAGCAACCTGGATGAGTCCTAAAGCCTTGCACCAGAACTGGGGTAGCCAAGGGCCACACAACCCACTTCTGACCTTAGGGGACTCTCTGGGAGACCACTGCAACTCCTTGCTCCCTACCTTACATCTAGCTCAAGCCTGACATCACCATTTCCAATCACAGCTTTGATAACACTCTGTAGAGCACGAGGGTCTGCTGGAGGAGTCAGAAGACATTGCCTCTGTTTTCCACTGTTTTGGCTCAATCCCACATCAGGGAAATATTAAGATTTATCAACTTTTTTGTGTGTTTTGCAGATATGCTTGTACGCAACCACACACACGTGCTCCTACAACATTCAAGGGGTTCACCAAGGATGTGAGGGAGGTTTCCATTGCCCTCCTGCCTCATCTGCCAGCACTTCCCAGCACCCACCACCTCCGACTGCGTGTCCGGGCTGCACATCCCAGTGCCCCAGGGGTTACGTTACTAAAAATAATGACATGTGGCTGACTGATAGGACCGTTTGGGGAAGCAGGAAGGGATCTGCTGTGGGGAGAGGCTACCGGGCTGGAGAAATTCTTGGTGCGCTCAAATGCTACGGTACAGGCTGACTCCTGTTAGCTTTTTCCCAAGCAATGCGGACCAAATCCCGGGAAAAGGGAGCAGGGGTAGCAGCAACCACCTCTCGCCCACCCCACAGGGTTGCATTCAGCCCTGGAAATTCCTGATTTTCTTCCGAGTGTCTTAGGTGGAGGTGATCTGAGGCTTTTGCTCTCCGGGTCCTGCAAGTGTGTCTGCACCTAAGCATTCCCGTTGCTTTGGGAGAGGGAGGGAGAGGCTGCAAACCTCTGGCTGCTGCCTGGGAACAATTATCCCATGGATACCGTGGGGCTCTTCACGCCAGGACGAGCTGAGCACTCAGTGTAAAGCCCTCACAGTTTGATCCCTCAAGCTCTGTCAAAGCAGGTCAGTCTCACCAGAGGGGAACGAACATGGATATCATGATTTTCAATCCCACGGCCCGCTCATTAGACCCAGCATTTAAGTGGAATTGCCCTCTGCATAGCGACAACTGTCTCCCAAACGAGACTCTTAGTTGAAAACTGTGCAAAATCCGAGCTGTCAAGGTATCTCCACTGGGAGATTAATCCTGTCTGAGGGGCTACGGAGACAGATAAGTCATCTTTATCTCTGGCACCAGCTATCTTACTGAATGTGGATTCAACATGGGTGAAAGGCACTGCCACCCCTCCAAACAGCTCCCTCCCAGCCCAGCAGAAGATGAGATATTGGCTAACACTGGTGAGAGGAGTTTTACAGAATCATAGGGACCTTAAAGATCATCCAGTTTCAACCCCCCTGCCCTGGGCAGGGACACCTCCCACCAGATCAGGTTGCTCCAAGCCCCCTCCAACCTGGTCTTGAACCCCTCCAGGGATGGGGCAGCCACAGCTTCTCTGGCCAACCTGGGCCAGGCTCTCACCACCCTCACAGCAAAGAATTTCTTCCTGAGATCTCATCTAAATCTCCCTTTTTCAGTTGAAAACCGTTACCCTTCATCTTACCGCTACACTCCCTGATAAAAGGTCCCTCCTCATCTCTCCTGTAACCCCCCTTAGGTACTGGAATGCTTCTATAAGGTCTTCCCAGAGCTTTCTCTTCTCCAGGCTGAGTTTCCCAGCCCATCCTGGGGGAGCAGCCCATCTCCAGCACACACAACCCTCATCCCTTGCTCATCCTCAAGCGCCACCGTAAAGCTGGGGCCATCCAGCCTGTGGGCAAGGGGAGACATCAGAAAACAAGGCTGGCAGTCAACGTGAGGAAGAGGAGAGCCCCAAGCAGGTGAGCAGCCAAGGTCTGACCTTTTCTCTTGGTGCAGTGGTAGATCTGGCTGTGCTCCTGGGAGATCGGGTAGGGGTTGGCAGGCGGTAGCAGGTCCTGGGAGGTGCTCGACACCCCGTTCTCACACTGGTACTGGGAGCCCAGGTTGGAGGAGGCAGAAAGGACCCTGGTCTCGCCACTGAAGGGGCTGTGATTCGAGGACACTTTTTGTCTCACTGTGCTCCTGGGAACAACCGGGTACTCTTTACTAAAAGGAAAGAAACAAAAAGGAACAAGGCAGAGAAGCAATCAATTAATAAATAGATCGGTGGATTAATAAATGAAGGCAGCACATTAGTGTCGTGGTGTTTGTTTAGACTTTCAGGGAAAGAGAGACATCCCTCCCAGGAGACTGCAGCCCCGTCACACTTTATCCATGGAGCACTCTTCTATTCCACTTTCCTTTTAGTATCTTTCCCTTTAGATTCGTGCATCTTCCACCACAACAGCTATTTGACCCCCACACATAAAGCAGATAGATGCAGTTATAGTGAAATACACAAGATTTATATTTACATATTATGATAGCATTTATAAATTATATACTATTTATATTGTATATGTGGACGTGCGCATGCATGTAAATAAAAGCCTCATTTCTGCCAAGCTGACTTGGAGATGGATTAAATATTGAGGTCTACTTTTTCCCCTTATGGTAGTTGTCCCCGTTCCTTTTCCCCAGGGTCTTCCAGCCTGCTTGTCCTGGGTGGGGGATCCCTGGACCAGAGAATAAGCCCAGCTGCAGAGCACTCAGAAAAGAGAAATAAATAAATCACCGAGACCTGATGCAGGCCAGAGCCACACGCCTCAGCAGAGCCAGGCTGGGAGGAAGAGCGCTGATGGAAAGTCTGGTTTGTTCCCCTGCCCTGAATTCTGGTTTGAAGCGAGGATGCTTTGCCAACACTGGCTGGAAGTCCCCTCTCCTACAAGACCCTAAAGTGTGTTTTGGAGACATTTCTCCAAGCACATCGGCAAGATTGTTCCTACTTTATTCCTGCTCAGCAAGGGGGAGAACTGAAGTTGAGTAGGGGGTCCCAGAGACTTCAGGCGGGGTGCAAGCCTCCTCCTGGGCTGTCTCCAAGACAACTGAGTGGTCTCTGAACCCAACGACTTGTTAAAATGAGGCAACACAGCAACACCTCACAAAATGTCACCAGGCTCAGAGCAGCCGCAAACCAAAGCCCAGATTCCAACACAATCTTTCTTCTTTGAGGCTATAACCCTTGGACAAAGCTGGCTTTGAGGTATCCTACTCACCTGCCCCAAACCATTACGCTGGAGCAAGGACAGAACCTTAAATCCCGTCAACAAGCTCACCTGGCCACTTCCACATGGAGGAGGAGGAACATTGACTCCCCAGTTCCACCCCTTACAGACGACCTATCACTGCAGCAGCTCAGAACTTATTTACAAAATTTAACAATACCAATTATATAAACCTACTCCCAGCAGGGAGCTTTCATCCAAACCACTGCTGTGGTGGCTGCCAGAAACATCAGCAACCAAGCTATAACGGAGGGGAAACTCACCCAGGAGCTCAAAACCAAATAAATGCGTCTCTCATTGTGCCACGGAAGCTTTCCAAACCCTGGGCACTGGTGGCTTGCCAAGCAGAGCCTATTCCAAAGGTGGGGTTTCTTCCCCTGGAAGCCCAGCAGCTCCTCCCCACAGGAGCAGGGCTTTCCACCCACTTGGACTGGCTGATCAGGCAGCTTTTTCCCAGAACTGAAGTCCAGGCTGTGCACAAGGCAAAAAAGAAAGATGGACCAGGAGAAAACAGAGACTTATCCCTCAGATGCACAACAGCAATGGATGCCAGGGCACGAGGTGGGCTTCAGAGGACCTCTCTGCCTGTGGACACCCAAGCACTAGCACTTCTATCCCAGGAACTCTTGAGGGAGAGCAGCTTTGGTGGCTTGGAGCTATGGCCTTCAGATCTCCTGCGTTCTAGTGGGTCTCCCAGTCCTACCAGGCCACAGTTTGGAGCTGCCTACTCCTGACACGCTCCACCTTCACACAGGGATTCTTATGGAAATAGTATCAACGTGACACCCCAAAGCTGCATCCCCACCATGTTTCCCTTAGAAGGAAACAAGCCACAATGAGGTGACACGTGGGCCTCATCCTTAGCTCTCCTCCCTGTAGAGAGGCTTCTGGTTCCTTCTTCCTCAGTTCCAACACCAACCACCACAAAAACCCCAAGAAATGACACAGCCTGTTGGGGTTTGTGGGTTTTTTTATCAGCGAGTACCTATGGGCTAAGGTGGAGGAGGAGCAGGGATGTACCATGGCATGACGCCACATCATGTGGCTCCTTTAGAGGATGTAGAGATAACTGCTGCCACGGTTTCTCCCTGCTTTAGTGGGGGAAGAATTGGATGTCTCTTTGGGAGAGTCATCCTCTCCCCGCTCACACGTGGGATTAGATCTGCATGGGGGTTTCTTACAGTAAATTCTCAGGGCAGATCACAGGGACCCCATCAACATCAGACCTTCACTGTGTGAAGCATCATATAAGCACTGAGAAGGCATCCCCATCCCAGATACTTCTACACTTTCTCTGCCTCAATGGAGAGCTGAGAAAGGGAAAATTTAACAACACAATTGTTTTTTTTTCTTGATTAAAAAAAAAAAAATTCCTTTACATAAAGGAGCTGCATGCCTGAAACAGCAATATTTCTACCCTGAAGTGCCAGCGTAGGTGGTGTCAGGATCCCACACTCTCGTGGTACTGGGGACCAAATTCCTTTCAGACTGCATTTCCTGGGGGACACAACAGCCTCCGTGGCTGTAAGAGGGGACCGTGGTGCCCTGCGGGAGACACGGCAGCAAGGGGGGGGTCACGCTGGAGAGGGAACAGGTTTGGAGACACCAAGTTTCCAAACAGCAGTTCCCAGGAGGTATCGCAATGACTTCTCTCCAGACTGAAATATTTCCATTTCAGTCAAAACATGTTGGGTGCTATTTTTGCCAAAAAATCAACTATTTGAGGAGGGAGAGTAAGGAAAGTATTTTCTAACTAAATATCTGAAATATTCTCCTTCTTTTGCTTTGCCTTTTTTTCTAGACACAAAGGCAGTTATCTCTGTATTTCTACCTTTTTCTTCCTTATAGGAGCAGAGCTCTAATAAAGAGATATCTTTGGTACCTTGTAAAGCAACAGTCATCTTGAAACATTTATACTCTTTCCTGAGCCCACTCAATATGCAGGGTGCACAGCTACCATTTGAGTTTGTCCTTTGGTCTTTAAAAATGTATCAGATTCTTTTTTTTTTTCTTTTCTTTTTTTTTTTTTCTTTTCTTTTTTTTTTTTTTCAGGGCCCAGAAGTCACTATTCCCAAAATAGCTGGTTGTAATCCTGGGCCACAGTTTAATGGAATGAAAGGTTTTGTTCACTGCTGGCACAAAATGACTGTTGTGTCCAGAAATTTTGCTGTCCAAAAAAATTGTAGCAAAGTAGGAAGGGGGGTGAAAAAAAAAAAAAAAAGCATTAAAGGTTGACTTACACAAGCAATATAGGAAATTGTCCACACAGCATGGAAGAGACTGTTGTTCCTGGGCCAGAATGTTAGTTTTACATCGGGGTGTTAATGGGCTACATTTTTTTCACATTAAAAATTGTAAAATTAGAATTAAAAAAAAAAAAAAAAAGAAGAAGAAGTTGGGTTGGGGAAAGAATTTATAAGGAAGGAAGCTGTCACTGGTCTATTTAAAGTCTATTGGAGGCTAATGATGAATATTCAGTTCCATAGTCGGTGTATTACGATAGCAGAGGGGGACGGGGAGGAAGGGGGAGCCGCGTTGCCAAGGTGCTGTGCAGTCTCTGCAGCACCAGGATTCCAGCTGAAGGGCCACCAGGAGAGAACACTACTTTGATTTTCGTTAGAGCTTGGGGGAAGAAGTCAGGGATGGGGTCCAAGCCTACACTGAAGGTCCTGAAGTCTGGACTCTGTCCCTAACTCCCACCTGGCCAGATGTTTCCCAGACCCGTAGGATCAGACACCGGCTCTGCACAACCGCTTCCTAACAGCGCGCACGTTCCTCTTCAGAGTCCATCACATAACCCCGACCCCACAGATCAGGCCTTGCAATTAAATCCTTCCTGCATTTCCTGAGCACTTCCACCAAAATCAGGAGGAATTAGTAATCTCAGTCCCATCTTCATATCCCATGATATTTTTCCCCTCTCGCCCTCACCATAAGCTCTTATACCACAAATTCATATCTAGCAAAGGATTCAAAGGAGCGAATTCAAGAAGGT
Organism: Tringa tobata; assembly: GCA_033628505.1. Taxonomy (NCBI): domain Eukaryota; kingdom Metazoa; phylum Chordata; class Aves; order Charadriiformes; family Scolopacidae; genus Tringa; species Tringa tobata. The sequence continues at coordinate 4,587 of JAHREE010150049.1, read as the reverse complement.
TTTGTAGTCTCAGAGCTGGAAACCTTGTTGTCCTCTGCAAACTAATAAAAACTGTGGAAAAACAGTAAGTATGGATCCTTACAAAGTGGCATCCAGTCCCCTCTCTCGCTTATTGCTATGCTGTAAGAGGGTGATAATTTTCAATGTATTTTCATGTGTAGACTTGAAGTTTCCTAATGTACTAGCCAATGCAGAGTAAATGCAAAATCTTGTTAATTAAACCTTCAAAGATCCGTGGTTTATAATCACAAAGCTTCTGCATTGAAGCATCCAGCCCCTACTGACCCTAAGGAAATTATTTTCAAAGGTGCTTCTGATATTTCTGCAGCAAAGGAGGCTCTCCAGAGCTGCTGTAGCTCATGGTAACAAGACTTCCAAAGACTTGCTAAATGTTGGGTCCCAAGGATCATACTGGTACCTGTTCAAGGTCAAGATAAGGCATGATATGAAAGAGGATTTCCCTGTGGTTATCTGCAGTATCCTTTGAAACCCCTGGGCTGGGCATTGTCTAGATCTTGTCCACAATGGCAATTCCTAGTCTAAAATCTGACCAAAGGTGGCCAAACACAGTGGTTCCCTTCCACTCTCTCCACATTGCCAGGAGATTTTAACTGCTCCTTGGTCAGTCACTACAGAAGGACAAACGTTTGTCTTCCCATCAGTCCTGTCCCCTGCACCCACCCAGCACCCGTGGATACAGCGGTGCAGAATCAGACCCCAATTCCAGATGTGCAAACACAGCTCACAGGCGTTTGGGCTTATATTTCCCAGGCCACCAATTGCCTTCCTTCCTGCTGAGACTGGAGCGTAGGAAAGAGATGGAAGTCAGCCATAACAGATAGAGAAAGAGGAAGAGAAAAAAGAAAAAAAAAAAAGTGGCTGGGATAAATATACCATCTCCCAGGAAAAAAATAAACCAGAATACAATTTTCAATTGTCAATGTACGTTCATTGCAGCTCATTTCCAGCATATTGAAATAAAATTGAACCACTCAAGAGACTGTCTGGAGAGTCTGATGTGGATAAAATGGGACAGAACAGGATTTGGGAGGAGAGAAACTACTGAGTACTTCCCTGGGTCTTACCTCAGATCAAATATGAGCTCTCTCTGCACAGGGATCGCAGGCCAGCCCCACAGAAAATAATACCCTAGGAGGGATGTCTAGCAATACAAGTCAAACTGCCCACTGAGCAATAAGGGAGGCTGTTCACTGCAGCGTGCTCCACCAACATATCCAATGTTCTTGCCACAACGTAAGGATCCAATAACACTGCTTTGGGTGCACACGTGGTGTGTCGACAACCAGTGCTTCCATCTCTCATCTGAGCAGTGCAGCTCAAAGAGATGCTGCAACAAACCCCAAAATCAGCAAAGAACCAGCTAGAGATCCAGAGCTACCATTATCAGGCAAATAAAAATCTAGAATCCCACAGACAAGGTCTGCTGTTCATGTTGGAGGAAGAGGAACATGAGAGGAGACGAAGAATGGATGTTGGCCAACAGAGAGACAGCATTAGCATCCCTTCATGCTAGGCTGAGCTTCTGAAGATTGGGTCCTGATGGGCAGATTCCCCGAAGAAGTGGCAATGGAGGAAACTGCAACTACTCTCTGTTTCTTGAGCTGACTTTTGCACTTTAAGAGAGCCGTGGATACCCTCCAGCGAAGTCTGCAGAGCCTTATTTTGGATTTCATCTGAATTCCATCAAATTCTATAGAGTGCAGTTCAAGCCTGCAGTTTCCACTGGGGCTTTGACCAGGAAAATTTCCTTGGGGATGTTTGCTGGAGGAAAGCATCATCTCTCCAACAGATGTTCTAACTCTAAGTCTCACTCTGAAAACATTTCAGACAGCACGTGGCTCTTGGGAGATTTCGGTGACAGAACACGGGAAATGCAAGTGGATGTAAAGATGCAACAAGAAGACTCAAGAAGAACAAGGTCGTTTGCTCTGGACCAAGACCTACTTCCATTGGTGAGACCAGTGCCTATCAGTCCAACATGACAGGGTAGACAATCCTTTTGGAGCCTCATATTATCATAAAGCTTATTCATTTATCCTACTGGCACCCAAAAATGCACCATCATCTCCATTATGCCAGCTCTGAATCACGGTCCTGATTTTATGTCCTTTGTGTCTGGCCCAGTTTCTGTTCTCAGTTACACCAGGAAATCTTTGGAATAATTCCTTTGGAGCCTGGAAGATTGCTGTGGATTAATGCCAAAGGCAGCAAACTATGGCTCATGGTCTTTGACAGAGAAAACATACACATAACATCAAACTCCACTGCCACTCTTTCCTTTGTCCAGTAGATCATTCTGGATCTTTGTCTCGTTTTGAAAGGGCCCAGGATACTCATCAAGGGAAGTAAGTGCCACCCTTTCACGTAATCATCTTTCCTCTCTAAAGCTTTCCCAATAAGAAGCTTCAAGGACTAATTGCATTAATTTGAATGAACAGTAACTAGGGCCTGAGACTTCCAGAAGCTCTTCAGCACCCATAATAACCACTGAAGACAATGGGAGTTGCAGATGATCAGCAAAAATTGGTTAAAGGGTTTAACAGAATTGCTCTTTTACAGTGTTCTAGCCCCAGACCCACAAACACTTCTCCCCTGCTGTCTGTTGGCAGCCACGGATTGAAAAAAATATAAAAGCTACGACTTGGATGCAATCTCCAAAATCACCCAATAGTTATGGCTTATTAGCACAACTCCGTTGACTCTCATGCATGGGGAATTTTAAGGGCAAAGTCCTATAGTTGACAACTGCGGTGCAGAGCTCATCATCTCTCTGCATAAGCTTCACCCTCTGAGGATTTCTGCTGCCTGTTTTGCTCTTGCTCTCCACACAAAACTCCCCTTGGCACAGGCAGAGGTTCTAACCGGAGACAAAAGGAATTTTTACAGTATGGTGGGGCAAGAGATCTGAAAGGAACACTTTGATTAGCATTCCCAGCACCACAACAACACAATTTTTACCCAATTTATGTTTTTCAACTGTAGCACCACCACAGGATACAGATGCAGCATAACTCACATCCCTCTACGTACTTTCCTCTAGCGTGTTTTCTTTTTTTTTTAATTTTTTTTTTTAAATCAAGGAAATAGAAAAGTTGATCTCATGCTCAGAAACAAGAAAACTTGAAAAAAAACCTATTCTCCCAGAGTGCTCATCCTGTCAAAGAAACTGCTAATGGGGTCCCGTGTGTCTCAGGAAAGAAAGGGCATGGGGGGATAATGAATGTGTACCAGAAGTCTGTGCTCACTGGAATTTGGATCCCTCCAGAGCTCGTGGCTATTCTTTCTGAATGAAATCATCTGCTGCTGAAAGGCTTAATGTCATTACTGAATGAAGTTTTCTACCTGGAGAGACTTATCAACTTCCCTTCTGGGAAACAGGAGGAGAAAAAAAACAACACGGAGGCTTTGCAAGGGAGAAAGCCAAAGAGAGGGAAGGACTCACAAAGACATCCCCATCCATCCCGCAGAGATCCTGTCCCCAGAGGCCAGAGCATTGCTGCTCTTGCCTGGCCAGACAGAGAGATGAAGGCAAAGTCCTCAATGAGGCACCCTAGACCTTGCTCTGACCTCACTCTTTGCAAATGGTAGGGTCAAAGAGGAAGGAAGATGAAGCAAGGAAGAAAGAAAGACAACTTCCAGCACCAAGGGTAGGTGTTCAATGGATGAATCATCAGGCCAAGTCTCCACCAGCACCTTCTCCCCACTGCAAGACCTGCTCTCAGGTGAGTGAGACAATTTTGGATCCAGCAAACTGGTCTCCCTCCCATCCTCTGGCAGCCAAAAGTGCAAGGAAACCACCAGAACTGGGCAGATGGCGATTCCTTCTGTGAGGATGGACCTTATCTCATGTCATTTTAGCTACTTAAAAGGCAGACATCTACTCTAAGCAAACCATTCAGACCCCTCAGGTGAGGCAGGCAGAGGGAGGGCTTCTCACCCACTCCACCCTCCGTGGTGTGAGCTCTCAAAGGAAAACAGCTTTGCTCTCCAAAGGTGCCCATCACGCTCTGCTCTGTGCGGAGGGAGCCCAGACACCAGCCCAGCCTGGAGACACTGCTTCTAGATGGCATCTTCAACCACCTCACACCTACTCCCAGCCGATCCAAGCCCCACACAACACGTTAGGACCTGAAGGTTTAGGGTTTGACCAAGGCTCAGGCATCCAAGGCTGCTCCGAGGGGTAGGAGGGTGAACAGAGGGACGCAGTTTGGCTGTAGCTGGGGCCAGTTTTCCCCAAAAATGGGATGGCACGTGCACCCAGCTGGGTCAGCGCTGCCTCTCAGCCTCCTCTGGTGGGTTTCCTTCTCCCTGGTTGCTTTCAGCTGGGAGACGCCCCTCTGCAATAACTCAATGCAGGGAATTAAGAAACGTTTGAGATTTAAATAAAGAAAACAGAGAGGTGCTGAAGCTTTCCGCAGCATGAAAAATTCATTCCCTCCATGGCTATATCCCTTAATGAGATGATCAGTGACCTGATGAACATCAGGTCACTAGTTTCTGGTATAAAAGGCAGTGCACTCTTTTTTAAAAAGCATGTTTTTTTTCCAGCTACCTTTTTTTTTTTTT
>JAHREE010150046.1:0-13993 GCA_033628505.1 Tringa tobata | reverse complement strand
GAGGTGGTGGAGTCTCCGTCTCTGGAGACATTCAAACCCCTCCTGGACACGTTCCTGTGGGACCTGCTCTGGGTGGACCTGCTTTGGCAGGGGGTTGGACTGGATGATCTCCAGAGGTCCCTTCCAACCCCATATCATTCTGTGATTCTGTGTTTTGGGATGTGTCCTTACCCACATTCTGACCCCTCCTTGTCATGATGGGATCCGCGGATGGAGCAGCAGCGGATCAAGACCGTGTCACTTTGATGCTGAGTGTTAACAGCATCCTGCGCCTCCCAAGATCCTCATGTGGTACTTGTGATATCGCCAATGGGTGGTGTTTGGGCAAAGTGCTGAAGAAGAGTTACTTCTTACTAAGCTGTAAGAGTTTAATGACTATTTCCTCGGTCAGACCCACTAAAAGGCTTTGGAGGAGCTGAAAATAGGGGAAAATAAGTAGTTCCAGGGACTCGGGGCACTGCTGCCAGCTGAGGGCACCTCAGTGCAATGGAACGCCTGGGAAAAAGAAAAAATTCTCAATTTTGGGGGTAGTGGATGTCTCTGAGGATCCTTAGGAAAGTCACACGCTTGTAAGTGGTCAAGGAAATGGCATCACGTCGTCTTTTGAGCACTTCAAAGTGGAGCCTGCACAGTGGGTCGTTAACCTGAGGGGACAAATCAACGCTTATTGGAGTCTGTGAGACTTTGCTTTCTCCATCTTGAAAACGGGGTTTCTGAAATGACAGGTATCAACATTTTTCTTTGCAGTTGCCTCCCGTTCTCTTCCCTGTCCACAGCAATGGGCTTCTAAACGCTAGCTAATGAGAAGACTGTGTCTGTAGTGGAAGCTTTTTTTTTAAAAAAAATAATAAATAAAACTGTGGCAGCTGCTTTACCTGGCAGACCTTTCTTGGGTTCGCTGGGACATGACAGGTTGGGGTTTAGCTGCCCTTCTCTGTCTGTAAGTAACATTGTTCAGGCTTGCATCAATCTCATTTTTAATTAGAATCCTCTTTGAAATGGAAAATATTAAAGCAGATCTATAGCTAGACCGGGAACTGCAGAGCCAGAGGGTTTTCAGATACTGCCTTTAAAGAAAAAAAAAGGGAAAAAAAGGCATTTCTAATCCTTAAAATATTTGCCTTGCTTTATTTTCATATCTTGAAGACAAACAGGTGCTGTGTGCCCTTTATGATTCTCAAATATACAATCTCCAAGCCAGCAATCTCTAAAGCCTCCCCTTGTTTGTACAATTAGGGTGGGATTTTCAGAATCACTCAGTCTTGGGCTGTCTCTGCTCTCATTGAAGTCCAACTGCCACCGACTTCAGTGAGAACAGTGTTAGATCAGTACACGAGTGCTTTTGAAAATCCTTCCCTTCACAGTTTTTTTTAAGTCACATCTGTGTACAATTGAATAAAAAGACCTTTGTAATATACTTTAATTATTCTTTGTTGTTTTCGTATAAAAGTGATTGAAAGGAAACCAGAAGAAAACCTATAATAATAATCCTGACTTTGATCTTATTTACCATAAATTATATGTTATGTTTTTCTTCTCCTTTTATGTAATTATATATTACTTTATCACGATGTAAGATAAATCACTGAAAACACGAGGAGTAAAAATAATTAGGTAATATGGAGGGGAGGAACACTCGCTAAGGAAGGAACTCGACTCTTCGTGGTCTGATGGGTTTCCAGTGCTGTTCCAGCAACTTCCCTTTGAATGTTCTGGGAAAACCAGGACACCTCACGTGAGGTGCTAAAACCTGATGAATTTAGAGTTCTCACGGCCAGCTGTGAGGAATGGCTTTCTGGGTGTCACCTTCTCAGGAGACCTCTGGCTTTTGTCCAGGTATCCAGACTCCGTTCTGCTCCCGTCCTCTCTACCTGGTTTAGGTCCACCCGTTCCTCCTTTCTTCATGCGCCTTTTGGGTTTCCATCATGTGTTTCAACAATGTTTCTGGTTGACTGCTTGCTCTTTGGCAATACCAAAGAAATCCAAAGAGGATTGGAGCTCATTAGTGCAGGAGAAATTGGAGAACCCCAGAAGACAAGACCAATATTTGCAAGACTTGGCCTCTCCAACCCAGTTTCACCCCTGGTTGTAGACATTCAGTGAAGTGCTCAAGTGGTGAGTCCAGCTGTACTGTGCACTATTTGCATTGTGTTAAAAATGTTTCCTTGGCTCTGCAGCTAGAGATTTTAGCTGCGGAGGTGCTTTGGCCACCACCCACACCCATCCCCATCTCTCATCTCCACCTCCCCAGTGTGATGCCAGGCATGGAGGATTTTGGAGACCAGCAGCACTTCAGTGCACGAGGAGGTGACTGCTCTGTGGGAACAGGCTCATCTTCTCCTTCACTCGTTAGTGCTGTAGATTGACCTGAACTGCTCTTCGGAGAGAAATCCATACATGCAGAGGGCAGTTCTTCTGCCAAAGAGCACATGGAAGCCTGCTCAGATGCAGAGGTGGTTTTGCAATGGGAAAACCTCTGAGTTGCCTTGAATTAAATTGTCTTTTAATAGCAGGGTTCCGCTCCGTCTTTAGGCTCATGGGATTATCAGTTCTGATGTAAATATGTGTTTAGCATTAGAGTAAAATGTTATGTCAATACATGGAAGACCGGTTGCCTATTTCAGCCTCTGCTGTTTCCACCACGTGTCACTGATTAGAGCTGGCCCTGGATGGGGGCCAGGCTGGTGCTCGATACGCTCTAAATCCAAAGCCCTGTCTGAGAGACCTTTCCTAGCCGAAGTGTGGGTGATCTGTTTGATAAACTCTACGACGTATTGTTCCCCTTAATGCCCTCTATTTATGTTTTTGTGTGGCTGGGAGTAAAAGTATTGAGCTGTCATAATTCCGAGGTTAAAACCTCTCCTGCGGGAATGACCGTGGATGGCAAACGCAGCGCGTGCTCAGGGCTTTCCATCCACTCTGCTGGATTAATTAGCTGGAAATAGTTGGATCACTGTCTTTGAAAAGTTAATAGGTGGTGTTGGTGTTTAATTGATGGTATGGGAGGAGTGAGAGGATGTCCCATCCCTGGAAAGGCCCGGGATACCCTCTCGCTCCCTCCGTCTTGTGTTAGTCCTCGAAGTGCCAATGTAGTGTGGTGCCATCCCCATCTGCAAGGGGATGCTGTGGGAATCCTGGCTTAGTCTAAATAAAAATTATTAATCTCTGCACCCTGCAGGAAGGCTGAGTGATTAGCTGCCCTCTGCAGTCACTGCTGTTTCCAGGAGGTAGCTTGAAGAAATTAAATGTTCTTTAACGTTTCACTTAAAAACAAAGTGGAAACCAATCTGAAGAAGCTGAAGGAAAAAAAAAACCCATGAGTGTAAACAGCTATAAGCAGTAATGTGACAGCTAATCTAAGAATTGTTAGATGTTTAAGATATAATTACTGTATATTAACTAGATGAGATATACACAAAGAGTCTGATGAGCCTGCCAGAGAAATAAACCACAAAGTACTGGCTGGCCTGATTTATTTTTTTCCATCATCATGTTTGAAATGTTCATGCATACTGATTAAAATTTTGGTGAGGGTCTTGAAAACCGGTGCCAAGTTTTGTCACTTGAGGATTTTTAGATGCTGTAGGTTTAACCCTCTGTCTGTCCTTTCAGTGGCTGGCTTTCCAAATACTGAGGGCAGATAATATTCTGCCTCGTCCGGCTGAACCGACGCAGTCAGCCTTCCTGGGGAAAAAGCCTCTTGAGTGCTTCTGAAATATTTATTTATCCAAGATTCATCTTACTGAATTTAGTGTTTGCTGGAACAGGCAGCACTGGGTTGGCCTGGCATGAGATAATATGTTTGAGTTCACTCTTTCACTCCTGTGGAATGATATTTGAGATGCGCATTTTTTTCATATTTTTTTTTTTTTCTAGAATAGCAGGGGAAAATAATTTCAAGTAGAGAGAGAATTTTGCTGAACATCTGGGAGCAAAATGGGAGAAGTTTGATAAATGGCATCTTGCTGACATGTAATGGCAACGAGCTCAGTGAAAGAATCCGGGGCATTGCTAATAAAAGGCTTTTTCTTAGCTGTGGTTCAATCGGATATGTAGTTTCGTGCGGACAGTTGACAGTAACAGATTATTCCGATTGTCAGATTTAGAAAAGCGAAAAAAATTCAGACTTCAGTCATGCAGTAATCTTAATTTCGGGAGCAGCCGTGTCTGTATACAACAGACATGGACATTTTTTGACTACTTAACTCAGCAGAGAAGTTTCTTGTTCAGAATTTATATTCTGTTCAGGGGGGTTAGCTACAATATTAAATATACGGAAATATTTCATACACTCCTTATGGTATTGTCAGGTTATACTGAGAACTGCATGAGTTCGATTTCTTTCAACAGTGTTTAGTGTCCAACTGTTCTTTATTTCAGTCATTTTGTGTTTGAGACACACTGAGTTTAACACTCGGGCGTTGTTCTGATTTTTATCCATCGCACACAGAATACCTTTATCCGTAAGCTTAAATACTGTCAAGCCAGAATCTCCTCACACGCACAAGTTTAAACTGGAAGTGAGCTCATGGCACTCAGACTTTGCAAACAGAAATAAAGGGAAAATTGTTTATTTAAAAAAAAAAGGCAAAACTGAGCAGGGCTCAGTATATTTTCAGGAGGAAAGATTTTAGCTGTATAGAATTTTTCCCTTGTATTGCTCTACCAGTCGGATGTCAAATGACATTTTTTCTTCATTTAACGTAATTGTCTCTGAAATGCAACAGTGAAACAAACCATTAGCAAAATGCTGAGCTGTCAGAAGCAATCACTGGTCTCGAGTCCAGCCGTGGTGTTCTCCCTGCTCCGAAGGTACTGGTTGCGGTTTCCTATAGAGGTTCTTTGTGTGGCATCGGGCGCTGTAAGGGCAGCGCTGGAGCCACGTGGACCCGACTTGTCCTCGGCAGGGACCTGCCAGGCTCCAGGCCTGGGGGCTCGTGGCCACCCCACAGGCTCCTCTTGGCTCTTCTTCTAAACTAGGGTGTCCACCGACTTCGGTTGTATCTGGGAGTGACTGTTTATGCTGCAGATCATAGAATTGTCCAGGTTGGAAGAGGCCTTTAAGATCAAAGTCCAACCATCAACCTAACGCTGCCAAAACCACCACTAACCCGTGTCCCTCAGCACCACATCTGCCTGGCTTTTAAATACCTCTAGGGGTGGTGACTCCACCACTGCCCTGGGCAGCCTCTTCCAAGGCTTGGCAACCCTTTCAGTGAAGAATTTTTTCCTAATATCCATCCTAAACCTCCCCTGGTGCAACTTGAGGCCATTTCCTCTTGTTACTTGGGAGAAGAGTAAAAACGCGCCCAAGTCTTGTTCTTTCCCAGGTTTGGACACTTCCAGAAGCATGATGAAACATGAAGATGATGCCTCCTGCCAAATTTCTTGGCTTCAGAGCATAGTTAGCAAGTTTTGTTTAAGCGGGATAACTTTAACATGTGGGCTTGAGCACGTGCATGCACTCACTTGTACCTGTGCTGGACTTCCTTGTAACCTAATTCCTGGGAAAGGTTAAATCCATCAGGAAGGTGGTGCAACCTGAGGTTGAAAATGTCCCCACGGATGGAGAATATCATGGGCCGCATTGGGCAGGGTGGTCCATGGGTATCCGATCCCTGCCGCGCTTGCAGTACGTAGGAGCAACAGTAGAGGTTCCCAAATTATTATATAGTCATTATTTCAAAGTACTAGATGGGGAAGGTGGTTCCTGGGATCTCTCTGTGCCCATAAATGAAGAATCTTTCCCCTGATGGGCACCTGTAGGGCTCCAGTGGGGTCTTGGTGTCCCTGTCCCTGGCATTCCCCTGGGAATGCAGCCCCATTAAGTAGCAAGTCCAGTAACGTGGCACTGTCAAAATGATCTTTGTTCATTTTTATCTGTTGTTGTGTAAAAGGTTACATCAGCTTGCTGGGATAACATAGATTTTATCGTGTAGTCGTTTATCATATGGTCACCTTAAATCCCTCTGCAGTTGGACTGCACCGAGCTTCCCCTCAGTCTGATTGTTTGAAACTATGATTTGTTATGGTAATTTTCCGACATATTCACCATAATTGGGATCCTACCCCAAAACCTCAGACATAACGTCACTAGAAAATGTTCTCTCTCTAAATACATCCTACTTTTTCTATAGAAGTAAATATACCCTTATTATTTTTATTATTATTTTGCACACGTCAAACTAATTGGCTTTACGTTTTGCTGGATGGCAAAGTGCATTCAGCTTTTCCAGGGACATTCTTTCTCCAATAGCTCATGCAGAAGGCTGCAGGAATTCCTAGCGTGGAGATAGTGCTGCCTGAATTTTCCCAGAGGCGGCGTTTAAAGTCAAATTTAAACTTTGTTGGGTTGTGACATTAAATAACACCATATGGCGCGTGCCGTCCCCGCCGCTACAACTGGATGCTCGGTGCAGTTCCGGTAGCCTTTTACAAGAGTTGATTGATTTTGGGGTGGGTTATAGGTTCTCCGAAGTTGGATCAGAAGTCTTTTAAATACCAGAAGTACAACATTTGTAAGGGTTGTTTGTATTAATATAAAACTGGGGGCAGGGCTGTACGTGCGTGTGACTGTGTGTGTAGAAAAGCTGTGTCAATCCGGTGGAGAACAGAATTTGGAATGAAACTACTTCAAATAATTCACTTCTGGGGACTTGGGCAAACTATTTTTGTCCTCCAGGTGATTTTCTTTCTAAGGGGATGCCAAAAGCATTAATGCAGACTATCAAAGCTCCCTAAAAGGAGTTTGCCATTTTCCTTGTATTTCTGAACCTTCAAAACTAGAGATTAAAGCACCTGCAGACGCAGACAGTACATTCCACGCATGGCATGCTTTCCGGCATCCTTTCATTTTGATTCTCCCTCTTGTGTTTTGTCTTTTTTTTTTATTTTTTTTTTTTTTATTACAGTTCTTTGAGGTTCCGTTTGACTCAAACATGAACAGGACAAAAAACAGACCACTGGTGCGAGGACAGATCAGGTAAGGCTGCGCACACCTGCGCCGGTTAATGAGAAATGCGGCTTCGCGTTGCTTTTATCTGTCTCCAACCTCCTCTCTCTCTTCAGATGAGGGGAAAAATAGCAATTTCAGACAAAAGACTTAAGAAAGAAATGCACCTCTCGGTTCTTTCCCATTTCTTCATGTTTGTAATTTCCACCTGAGGAGTTTGGGTGATCACCTTGTCGTGGTTTTGACCAGATTGACCAATCACAATGACAGATACCACCCCACCACCCTCCCCCCAAGAAAAAGAGAGACAGGAAGAGATAAGGAGATTTAGAAGTTTAGAGTGAACTAAACTACTTTACTGAAGTATTAATATTAAAATTAAAAAAAAAAAAAAAGAAATAGATACAATCTGTTAGATACAAAACCGTATCAAGCTCCCAGGATCATGTCACCAGCAGACACTGGGGAAATCCCAGGCTGGACTCAGTGAGGGATGGGAACTGGGTTCCAGCTCTGGAGTCAGGAACACACGGATCGGTATCAAGGGCAGATGAACAGACAGAGTCCTCTTCAGATGTTGGCCATTGAAGAAAGACCGTTGACCCTTTGATCCCTCAGCTTTTATACTGAGCATGGGGCAGATGGGATGGAATACCCCAGTTGGTCAGGTTTGGGTCACCTCTCCTGTCCCCTCCTCCCCACAGGTATGAGCCCTCTATGCTTTTTCCATTTCTGACCCTCCAATGGGGCAAATAACGAAAATTGGCTGACCTTGGTTCTTACAGCAATAAATATGAGCAAGAGCCTCTCTGGACACCATTCATTGGCACAATCAGGTCTTGTCACTGTGAGAGTGAACAGTTTCTGCACAATATGCTATTAATTTCAGAGTATAGTTAGTTAGAAGAGGCCCAGCTAAAAAAATAAAACTACTGAACAGAAAATTAGTTCTGTTTTACCTCAAACCAGGACACACCTGTCCTTTAAAATATTGACTTTCTTGAAACAGCAGAATTTCCACTCGTGTTGGGCATTTCTTCCTGTGTGATGACTGTGTGTGCAACATGGTAGCACACGGATCTGTTCCACTGGACTTTTGCATTAGTTTGTAACAACAAATCTTCAAAATTCCACATCTAAGAACAAACACAAAAGTGTGTATTGTTTTTAGGATTCACATTTATCCATTATATCGTGAACATTGATTTGAATGAGGTATCTACAACTCATTTTTTTAGTGGTTTTGTAGAACACTGTGTTGTCTTTGCCTCTTCTACATGTGTAGCGTAAAGCTGGGGTGAAGACTCACAATGGTGGCATCTTATGAAAGTAAAGTAAAATTTTGCCATAATTTAGTTTATCATCATCCATCAGGGAGGTGGTTGAGGCACCATCCCTGGAGGTATTTAAAAGACGGGTTGATGTGCTTAGAGACATGGGTTAGTGATGGTTTTTATCAGTTAAGTTGATGGTTGGACATCTTAGATGATCCTAAAAGTGCCTTCCAACCTAGACAATTCTATGATTCTATCAGTAAATCCCTGCTTCCCCCCTCAGAAAAGCCCTGGGTTAGCATAGGGATTCCCTTTAAAATAAAATAAATCCTTCATTCACTCTGTTTTCTGGATTATATATCAGTGCAGTTTCTCAGAGGCTGTTTTCCAGCTAAAAAAAGCAAAGTGAAAAAGAACATCAACAAAAACCTCTAACTCATTTGCAAACTAAAACTGAAGGCCCAATTCATAAATGATTCAACAAACAATTTTAGTATTGCATTTCCATGATTTGTGCCAAGGATTATTTATAACAAAATTATGTTTTCCCTTAGGCTTCTGCGAACAGTTGGTCCTATTTATTTCTGTGTTTTATCCATCACCTTTGGAGGACTGAAAAAAATGTGATGGATGAAATTACAAGAAAATTGAGACAAAATAGTAAAGAGAACCTCGGGGGTAAATTCACTCTCCTTGTAAATAGTTAGAGCGCTTCAATAAACTTGTTCCGATTTGTTCTCGAAGACGGTGCTAATTACAGATTCCTGAGTTGAGTTAATTTTATTTAAAAACATATTTTCGGGACCACTGCAGTGAGGGCATCTGTTGTACATACAGTCACTCAGCCTTAACTGTGCAGTTCAAGTGAGCTGCTCTTCTGCTCCACTTCATGTGGTCCTTCAGCCCTGAGAGAAGGAGCACTTGTTAGAAAGAAAGATGATGGGAGGATTTTCTTTAGTTTTTTATTATTTTTTTTTTAATCATAGTCTACTGACATGGCTTGCAGTGTTTGTAGTGAGGAATACAGCTAAGAAACTTTCTGTCAACTTTTGGTTCAGAGAAAGCAGTTTGTTTTAGAAGTTTCCAGTGTCCTTAAACGAACTTCACTGTCATGTGAATGCACCGCAGATCGGCAAAACCAGATTTAACGGATTTTCTTACTTCCCCCTCTCTTCATATTTGCTTTCACCACAAAATGGTAATGTTGGGGACTTCGTGTAATCACTCATCAATCTATCTACCTGACTGTCAACAGCTAATTTAAAGTTCTTTAAAGTGTCACTTACCTTGAATAATGCTGCTCTCGTTCCCTGTAGACCCTTGAATGTGCAGACCTTGACTGGGGTTATTTCTTCTGCGTTGTGCCAGAGGAGAATAACCCAGTGCAAGTGATCTAACCTTGTAATATTTTGCCACATATTCCCTGGTGTTCCTCGAACTCTTTCCTTCCTGGCTGATTAAATAAAACCCTTAAGTAGTTATGCTAAAACTAGTCAAAACCAGACAAGACGGGGATGAATAAATTGTACGTAAGAGAGTGGTGTCTTGGCTCTGGGAAGGAATCCAGAGAGCTCGGGGTATGTAGAGAGTTCTCACCAAAACTTTGTCTTGACATTTGAGTTCTGACATTTTCTTCTCTTTAGCTGCATCATATCATGAAATATTTGCCACTTTTTTAATTCTGCTGGGTTGCAACATCTGTGGTACCCAGTGCAAATGGGGCTGCTGCTTCTCTCTTCCTCTCTCTCCCTCTCTCCTTCTCTCCCTCTCTCCCTCTCTCTTTCTCTCCTTTTTTTTTATTTTGTGTAGTTCTTCTTACGAAGCTGTAAGTAGCAGGTTTTGTATGGCTTGAGATCCCTTTTGAAGAGTGAGAATGTTGTTAATTCTCCATCGTGTTGGCTCATTGCACCTCCTTGGAAAGGCTCTCGCTGGTGGCTTTGATGTGAACTTCAGCCCACTGAGACACGGCACTGAGACCAGTGACATTTCCTACAGAGGTTGTGGCATCACGAAGGCAATTCTTAAATGCTTTGAGCTTGGGCCAGGATCAAACTGGTAACCCCCAGTGAGAGGTCCTTGGTGTTACTGAGTCATCCTGTCCCTGGCCGAGCTGGTGTCTATTTTAGATCAGCTAATTGATGGAGCTGGTTCATTAGGAAACATTATGCTGTCGTAGAGAAATTATTCCCATGTGTTTCACTTTGTGGCCTCCACTTGTGGCTTCAGCCCCAAGTTTATTCAGGTTTAAGATCAGTTGTCCGTTCTAACCGACCTTGCTTCCAACATTTCTCCCCTTCCTTTCTGCACGAAGCCTTCTCTTTGAGAAGACACCACAACCCCCCCAATCTTGGCAACACACACTTGTGTGTGTTCCTTTCCCTGCACACACGTTCGTGTTGCTCCCAAGTCCCTGTGGCTCAGCCTTTTCTACAGGTAGCCAAGGACTTGCATTTTCCTTTGGCATCAGTGAGGAACCTCAGGAGCTCTCAAAGAAATGCTCTGTGGGACGTCAAGGCCATCATGGTCTCTGAGGTCTGGCTGGGGACAGTGTCATTATCATTCTGGTGACACTCAAGATGTGTTGGAGGTAGGTGGCGTTGGCCTGACCTTTGCTCCAGGCAGCACCCTGTGAGGCAGGAACCAGTTCTGCAAGGATCTCTGGAAGGCTGGGATTTGCAAAAACAATTGTCCTCCATCCTTTGTGAAGCCCTCTCCGTATTGTGCCAACTTTATGGCTGCAATCATTATTTAGTGGCTCAGTGTGCCCCTGCTATATATATTTTATGTCCTTTGGCCTGTCAGACCGTACAGGCAGTGATGGAAGAGGACTCTGCAGAGCTGGGATCTGCTGTACATGGGGACAAGAGTTACACACACCTTATTTACCAGCCCCAAACCCACCGCTGATGCCGTCAGGGAATCTTCTGCTGCTGTTGCTAGATTGGTGACAAACAGCACCTATATAGTTCATCCACTGCTTGCTTTACAGTGTCCTATTTAATTTGTAAGGCTCTGAAAAAAATGTTCCCTTTGAGCAATGAGACGTAACCGTCCTTATTCTCCATTCGGGGAGGAATCAGAGACATCCTGTTGTAAAAATAACAAGAGCAGACCCAAGCACAGCATGCCATGGACCGCCATCCATCACTCCAGCCTGCCCACAGGTCCTCTGACCCCTCAGCTCTTGTTTGGAAACGCAAACAGCTTGAGATGTTCTTCATACTTGGGCTGCAGTGTTAAACTCATTGAGCATATTTACCTTGTGCATTATAACAACAGCTGATGTGATTTCTCCTGCTATGAATTGGTTTTGTGTCACCGATGAAGGAAAATTTCATGCGCTCTCCCAACCTCAGATTCGACTGAAATGGCAGCAGCTTTTCCTGGTTTCCTGTTGGGTGTGATTTATTCCTTTTGCTTTTCAAGGTAATGGATTTAATTTTCCTGCGGATTAATTTAAATAAATCTCTAGTATTAGCTGCAGTAGCTGAGTGAGCTTAGCCTCGAGGATGACAAGTGTCCTGCTCCATTATATTGTACAAAGTGACAGTTTTGATTACCCTTCTACACAGAACTGCACACACTCTTCTTAAAAAAAGTGGCTGCTTTTATGAACTTACAGTGCTGCTGGATCTGCTGTGCTAAGCACTCATAAAAGAACTTAATAGTTGTACAGGAATAGTTTTTTCCTCTTAAAAAAAAAAAGTCATCAAGCAGCATGTTCTAAATAACTAATTCATGACAACGTAGACACCTTTCAGTTCTGTTTTCCATAGGATTTTGCAACTTGGAATTGTTTTCTCTACCCAGTCCCTTGGCTTTGGTCTCTGCCTTCTGCATTTGAGAAGTTGAAGTCTATTAACTTGGTAGAAGGCGACACAACACAGATAATGCCTTGGGTGCTTCAAAAGACATAAATCTTCATGTTGTTTGGTTAATATTTTTTTCTAGGATCCCATTAACCTCCTCATTTAGCAATGGCTGAGGAGCTGTGTTCTGTATGTGAGCTTCTTATGGCCACGGTTGATTATTGCAATTAATGGAGACAGCAACTTTTTTCCTACTATTGGACATTTCGGAGTGGAGTGTTGACTTTGGACAGTTTAAACCATAAGCCAAACTCTTGAAGAATCAGACCAAGAAGAGCTCCTAAGCTCTTTTTTCTCACTGATGGTTTGTATTTATGAACTGTGGTTGTAACTCCAAATATATAAATTGAACATTCATAAACTGATAAAAAACTACAACACATGACTTTCCCTATTTATTCAAAAACACATAAAAACCCCAGACTAGCTCTATGTAGAGCTGAGTTTCCCACCCAGTGTCCTGTAGTAGCCCTGCTACCACAGAGTGTAACAAAACCGCTCCGTGCTGGAAAAACCTGAGTGCATTTAAAAAGGAGAAGAAAAAAAAAAAAAAAATCCTCCTGTAATCACTGCTGATAACTCTGTGTAATTAGCTTGATTCTTTGCTTGCTAACACTAATGTAAATCGGGAGGGTTTCTCCTGATGTCAGTGGAGCTCTGGTGCTGTAAGTGAGAGGAAATCCATGTCCTCGGCTTACGCTGAGACCTGCATTAAGCGTTTCTCCAGCCCTGCTTTAAGCCGGAGGTTTAAAACCTCCCCAAGGGTTTCAGAACAACTTTGGTTCCCATTTAAAGCTCAGCCTGTACTTAGCTGATGGGGCTGCTCCCTTGGGTGGTCATTTCAGACAGGTTTCCTTCTACTCAAGTGAAAACAAATAAAACAAAACCTCCATAAATCTATGGTTCTTCAAGAATAATCATTTTTAAGAGATCAGATGCTCCTTCCCTGCAGGGAAACATTCCAATATTTTGTTTAGAAAATACCTCATTTTCAAGGGACTGCCCTGAGATCTTTTTGAATGATAAAAATGTTTCTTTTTTCAGTGGGAGGCTTTCCTCTTGTTTAAACAGGGCACAATTCAAAGCAGACACCACCACGGCAGCCTTTTCATGCATTTTTTTATCCTGCTTCTATTCAAGCTTTATTATTTGAAAACAAGTAAATGCATTCCTTCCCCACCACCGCCCTCCCGGCTTCTATTTGTTTTTTTTTCCACCCTCTGTTTTCCAGAAGCTGTCATTGACTGTATTTGGTAAACAAGAAATTAAAAAGGCAGCTTTATATTTTTGACATGTACAATTGCTTGTAAAAATGTAGCTCTTGCCTTTTGAACAGCGGGGTATTTTTTTTATTTTAATTTCTGGCATGGCCACGTCACGGAGGTGGTGGGAGGGGGGAGGGAAGAAACCTTGAGGCTAAAACATAGTTTAATGAGAATAAAACCCACATCAAAGGATGGACTAATGGAATGATATAATGCTTACTGTGTCACTTTCCCAAAGGGGATATGGATGACAGTACTTATATTTCAATTATCTATTCACTGCCTGCATAGGATGTTGATTAAATGGTTCTAAGGTATTAAGAGTCCTTTTGTAGAATTTGCAGAAAAATGGTGATACTGCACATTATCCTCAGATCAAAATGTGTATTAGCAGGAAATTATATAGCTCTAACTACATATATATTTTGTTTCTTAGGGCGATAAAGAGGGTTGCTTTAATAACTCTAACATTACGTTCAAATTCGTTTCAGTTGAAATGAAGAAATTGCCGGTTTTTCAGCTCGTTCCTCCATTCTGCCGCGGCTCAGCGCAGACATTCCTCTGCAGGAGGCTCTGCCTGGGAAATACAAACCCTACACAAACACCTGACCCCTCGTGCTTTGCTGCTTTGCA
>JAHREE010150044.1:0-22133 GCA_033628505.1 Tringa tobata | reverse complement strand
GTGAGTGTTTCACCTGTCTTGAGGAAATATATCTCCGGCGCACCCAGCTCGGACATATTTACAACCTTTTATCTCCCGACGGCAGAAATAACACAGCTGAGGGCTGTCTTATGGATAATCTGCTCTTAGCCACGCCAGTATTTCTTGCCACATCAAGTATTTCTTGCCACATCAAGTATTTCTTGCCACATGGTACCCTGCCCTTTCCCCTTGGCCACGCACAGCATCCTCCCCTGCGCCAAGGGATGCAGGCGAGCAGGTGCTGCCGTGGTTTGGGTGCCCAGCCAGCTCTCCAGCTTTTCCCCAACAGGGCATCTATTCATGCAGGAGGTCAGCTTAGGCTGTGAGGCCGGCCAAGGCTTAAGGATTAAAGATATTTATTAAATAAACCAAATAAATAGATGCCCCGTCTTCTGGGTGCCCGCTGATTTGCTTCCAGAGTCCTGGATGAAAGCAGCACCATCCCTTGAAACACGACCAGTACCCCTGTGCCCCCAGACAAATTAATAACCTCCTGCCCAGTCAGACACATTAAACATCATTTTGTAGCTCTGCCCAGGAACTAGGAGACGTGATTGAAGTCACAGCAGCTGGAAAAAGCACCGTGCTGGGGGCGGGGGGGAGGGGGAAGAAGAAATCACTGGTGGGATACGGGGGTAGCAAATGCAATTTGTCTTCACCCTTTTTCGAGCAGATTGTAGGAAGTTGCTGCCTTCCTTTAACTGAGTTTGGGGCACATGAGGATGGCTCTGAGATGGTTCAAAGTTGGGGATCCAGAGTCAGAAAAGACATCATCCTCCCCAGCTTGACTTGGCAGGGGTCTGCATCCTCCCTTCCTCCTCCTCAGGCATCGCTTCGGCTGCCATCACGACAGTTTTGTCTCCCTAGAAACTCCGTGGTCGGCCTCATTTGGTTTTTCCAAGCACGGCTTATCCATTTCAATTCTCCTTCGTTAGCCAGTAATCATATAATTGCCTTCCCTTCAACTTCAGCCCGGGCTGTGCAGGAAGCTCCCCAACACGCTGCACGTTCCCCATCCCCAGCCTCATTAGCGGGGAGATGCCATCCTTCTCTAACAAACTTCCCAGCTCCAACCACCCTGCTTGCACCCTGCTCCCTCTTCCAGTGCCCAACTGGCAAAGCCCAGATGAAGCAGATTTGGGGTTGCATCAACCCCACCAGCTCAGTGATGGAGGGGTTAATGTGCTCTTTCCCCCGAGGACATCTCCCCTTTCCATTTTGCCAATAAAACCTGCCGGTCCCCGTCCTGCTTAACATCAGCCAGACCCCATTTCCACGTGCCTGACAACTTCCAGGGCTGGGCAATACCTGGGTGTCTGGAGAAGGGGGGAGAGCTCCCCCAGAGAGCCCCAGCTTCATTTTTTTTAGAGATTTAGTTCATTTTTCCCAGCAATCCTGCTTTAAATTACAAGGATGCTTCTGCAGAGCCTGCCCGGACACACGATACTCCAGAGCATGTCCCTTCCTCACCAGCACAAACTGGCTCTTGCTGGACCCAAAAGCATCTTCTCCCACCTCTCAGACACCCAGCAAACACCTCCTTGCAGCCCAGCATAGAGAAGAACAAGGATTTGGGGGCCAATCGCCTCTTTGTGGTGATTTTAAGGAAAACAACAGATTAAAATCTTGCTGAGCTGGAAGGATCGAGTCCAAGTGCAACATCAGAATGGAGCCTTTTTCACTGAACCCTCTTTGTGTGGCTGCTGTGACCCGATGCTGTGCTGGAGGTTTTTCATACCAGTGTTTGTTGAGTGTCGGGTTTAAGTGTGGGGTGGGTTTTTTTTATCCAAAACTTTATCTGCTTCTCAATAAACAGTGTTACAGGGAGATCCAAACTCTGCAAAAACGGGGTGAGTTTCTCCATCTCACCTACACCGGGGTAGAAGGAGGAGTTTAAATGCTTGGGTCTGGCCAAGGGGAGACAGATGGGAAAAACCAAGCAAGCCTAACATCAATTTGTCCTCAGGAGGTGTCAAGTGAGATGTTGTGTTGCCCTCACCCTGTCCCTGCATCCTTGTCCTGGGGCAGACTGATGGCTTGGGAGCTCTT
This sequence comes from Tringa tobata, assembly GCA_033628505.1. Classification (NCBI taxonomy): domain Eukaryota; kingdom Metazoa; phylum Chordata; class Aves; order Charadriiformes; family Scolopacidae; genus Tringa; species Tringa tobata. The sequence goes on along the minus strand of JAHREE010150044.1, from coordinate 20,063 downwards.
TCACCACTAAAGCCCAGAAAGCATCACTCTATCTGGACACAAAGTTGCTCCAAACCTAGGCTTGTGTAGGAATCAGTTCTAGGAAGGTGGTTGCCCTGCTTTGGGTATTATTGACAGCAACACCCTGCCAGCCCGAGTATTACAGAGCCAAATGCAATGTTCTGTATATTTTTGGCATGTTTTTTCCAAAGGCCCCACTTTTTCCAAAAGCAGGAGCACTTTTCGGTGCTCCCAACCTCTTAGCAGTCGCATCATCCTAGCTGCATCCTCATGGGTGTGTGATGTGCTGAGCTCTCGTTGATTTTAGGGGGATGGAGGGTCCACGGGGGTTGCAGGACGATGTGGGAATCGGTCCTTAGGGAAAAATCCTGCTGTCCAATGAGAAGTTTGACTCCAGTGGTGGCCGTGGCTTCGAGAAGCACTTCGGGATGAAAGGAGTGATAGAAGTGTCAAATATTAAGCTAAATAGTTCTGGAGAACTCCTGGATGTTTTAGGAGCGCTGCCAGGTGGTGAGCTGAATAAAGCCAAACTCTTCCAGAGTATTTATTTTTTGAGGGCTTCAAGTTGTTTAAACAGTGAGGTCAGAGCAGATAACAACGCTGGGAGCACAAGTGCCCGATTCCCCTTCTCTGCACATGGGGTGATGCTCCCCACGGAGAGGTGCAGGGCTGGTACCCCCAAAAAGCAGAACAAGGGCAGAAAATTTGGGGTCTATCCAGCACGTTGCCGCATTATCCATGATGCACAAGCACAGCAGGTCCTGGGTTGCCCATAACCTGTGAGTTGCAGCCTTGAGATGCTCCCACGCTCCTTGGGTGGTCCAGGAGCCCCCAGCCTGCTCCTGCTACCTTGGGCCACCTGGGGCCACCTGGGGCCACCTCTTCTCCCAACAGCAGGGTACAGAGATGTAGTTTGAGGAACTCAGAGGACACGGAAGCAGCCGAGTCGGGCTGAGGTCGTGCTTGCAAAGCTCCCTCCTGTCATTTACTGATCCTAATCAGGCTGCAATAAAACCTGTGATTGCACATCTCATAAGCGAGATCACAGGGAGAACAGGAAATGAGCTAAGTTAATCAAATTAGATGAAAGACAAGGAAAAAGGAGTCTGAAAATCCCATCTGGGGAACAATTTTATTAGTGCTTTGCACTCCTGTAGAACATTTTTGATGGGGAGGGCTGGAGCATTAACTCATCCAGGCAGTGCCACACTGTCCGGGGCAAGCGGATGAAGGTGAACATTGTTCCCACCACCAAAGCTCTGCTGTTTTGGGCTGCACAGGAGAAAATCAAGACATATTGCTCACTGTAACGTCCTCCCTTTGCTAAAATTCAAATAAACCTGCGCTTCTCTTCTTGTGGATCAAGAAGGAGGTTTTTGTCTCTCCCATCAGTGCCCTTGTCCTGCTTTTGCTCTCTGCTTGTGCTGCTGTATTCGGTACGATGATGAGGAGACAGACTGCTTCTCTCCCTGCTCTGGGTTACAGAAATGCAAATGAAATGAGCAGGACACATCTTCCCCTCTTGATCTCACATTTGGTTGCTTCTTCCTGCCTTTCTCTGAATTTCCTTAACAGAAGGAATGAATATTTCATTACATTCCTTCTGACATTGGCTTCTCTTGCAAGTCACCACAAAAACCTGGCAAAAATAGAGAAGATGAATGCAAAATACTGTGTATGCATCGTATTAATCCCATAACTTCCAGACCACCCAACAATACAGAAACCAGGCTCGATGCTCAATGGTGATTTCACCTTTTCCACTCTTATCTGGTTTGGGGTCCTGCTGCCCCACGCAGGCTCTTTTGTGGTTGGTGGGTGATACTGAGCTGTGACAGAGCTGGGATCTCATGGAGACTTCCCATAGCTTTGCAGATGCAACGCCCAGGCCACATTTAGCAGCCCCTGGAGGAGACATCTCAATGAAGCATCTGCTCTTTTGGCATTTGGAAAGCTGGGTGCTCATCCTCTTGAGGACCAGGTGAGAGCCAAGCAAGGTGGTGACGGTTTGAAGCCAGACCAGGATGTGCTGGTCCCATCTCTAATTAAATAAAAGACTAATGGTTTGGAATACCTGTGCCTGTGTGTAAAACAGGTTATTTTTCCTGTCCCTATATTGTGAGGGAGCCAGGGCTGGGTTAAGGGACTCAGAAAGCAGGAGACCTCCTTGGAAAGGCTGCAGCTTCATCCATGCATCCAGGTTAATGTGTTAAGATCCAGGATTCCAGAGACCCTGGTTAGCCCTTTGGCATCAATTTTTGGTAGTGACATGGCTTGGATTTCACCCTGTTGCAATCCCATCTAGAGCTCAGATTAAATACATCAGAGGGGCAGAGGAAGAGGAGCCAACACTTCTTCCTGGCTTGCAGTCCCAGGAGGTCTGTGGAGAATCTAGCTCAATGAAAGCAACCAGGATTTTACAAAGCCTTGAGTACCTTCCAGCCCCACCCAAGAACTCCTACACTTTAGCCCACTCTAACCCCCCCTGGACCCATCTTTTGTCCCCTTGACCTGCCTTAGCCCCATTTCCCTCTGCACACACAGAGGGGAAAAGAGTTTGACTTGCAAATGTTGTTTCAGTTCCTCGTTGAGAGTCGAGCATTTTGAGCAGCGCCGTGTTTCACCGGGGTTTCTCCACCACCCTCTGCCACCTCCATTCCCTCCTGCATTGCACTTGCACCCAAAAAGGTGCCACCTGCCCGGTTTTGGGGGTGCAGTGGAGATGCCTGGATTCAGTATATGTCATGGACACATTCATTTCAATGACTTGCCATGACCTTGGACTCCAAATATCAATGTCAAGCCTCCCCATCCCCACCACCCAGTACATCAATCTCGACATATCACCCATTTTTGGGCTTTTTTAGGGGCAGAAATCCACACCCACCTTCAGTACCGAGTAACCTGGCAGAAGGGGTTTTTTTAACTTTTTTTTTTGCATGTGGTGTCTTTTTTTTTTTTTTAAAAAAAAAAACAAAACCTCAAAACTTTGTCAGAAAGTGTTAGTTTTGTCACAACTGAAAGCGTTTGCAGGAAAGGGCTTTCAAACGAGCTTCCTGTTTCAAAAAGAAAATAAAAAAAAGCTTTTAGAATGTCCTAAAATTGTCAAAAACATCCTGTTTTGACATTCAAAGAAAATTTGTCTTTGGGCTTTTTTTTTGCTAAAAAATAATAATTTTCAGAAAGAGTGGGGAAAAAAAAAAGCCACCACCCCACCCCGGACTAAAGCATGCTTCAAAGTCCAATTCTGAGCTTGGGCTTTTTGATTTATGGGTGTTGAAATGGAACCTGCTCTCTTTAGGAAGTGGCAAGGTGTTTGGTGTCTCAAAATACAGAAAAAAATACCATCATGGTTGGGTCACGTGTGTAGTTGACTCATCTGATACTGCTGGGATCCAGGTTTACGGAGGAAAAATCCAGTAATAACAGTGTCTGCTGCCTGCAGGTCCCAGTTAGCAATGGGATAGTGCTTTATCCTTGAAAATCAATGCAATTCTGCTTTTTAGGAAATAGAGAAGAGTTGGGAGAAGCAGGTTCTAGGAGCTTGAATATGGGTTTGCTCTACCTAACCCTGCCAGTGCTCCTGCTCCTGGGAGCTGCTTGTCACCCTGAAAGCATCTCTGGGATGTTCAAGACCACAAGTGCTTTCGGATCAGTGGGAATCTGCCAAGTTTTTACACCCACCTTAAATCTGGATGTTCATGACACCCATATCAGAGCCTGGATGACAGAGGTGTGGTCCCAAGGCTGCTGAGCCTTGGTTTTGCAGCCATCCATGAGATTTGGACAAAACCAGAGGAGGGAAAGCATCAGCAAAGAGCCAAGCAAAGTTCAACTCAGGTCAAAGCAAATGGAACTGGTGTTATGTGCCAAATTAATTTATTTTCTGAAGTTAGTAAATATTTTTTTTTTTTCATTTTCAAGAGGAGTTTTTTGGTAAAGGAGTAAACCCTGCTGTGCTGGCTCCATTTTTAAGATGAAAATATCCTTGAAAAGTAAAAAAAAACCCCAACCAACCCAACACCCAAACATCCTTTTGGAAAATGGCAAGATGGAGATGGGATTGTTCAGACCTCTTTTTGCCAAATTTTGTCAAAATTTTAAGTTCCAAGCTGGGGAATAGTTTCCTTCCTGCACCCCACCAGCCTCCTTAAGATCTGCTACCTTTTAGCAAATTTGAGCACCTTAAAAACACAGCAAACCTTAAGATGAGACATTATTCCCTATAGCACAATCCCTGCTAGATTTTAAATGCCTTTATGGCACTTTGAGGTGTTTGGTGGTAAAATGGGATGCTAACAGTTAATGAATTTAATGATTTATAAGCCCTGACATATTAAATTCATTAAGAAACAGTGGACAAAATGCAAATATAGGGCTAGGGAAGGAGGACACGTTGCTAACCGGATTTCAGATGATGAATATCTGAGTTCACATGTGATGAAAAAGCAAAGCTATGAAAGGTGTCTGCAGTCACAAAACAAAGTCTATTAAGCCTACTTGTTCTGGACTGTATTGAACAAAGCTCGGGAGAAAAATTGGATAAAATAAATGCTTTTGATTTCCTAATGTGTTTTGAGCGAAGGCCAAGGGCTCAGATGGTTTTCCTAAGAATTACACTCGGTTGTTTGCAGGGAAATAGCTCTTTACACTAGAACAATCTCTGGAGCTGGTGAAATGCGTCCCAGCTGTGGGCTGTTGAATTCAGATGTCACTTCGGTCTTAGCAAAGCCTTCCTCCTTCACGGATGCAAATGGATTTAGTCTTCAGAGTGCTTAATATTAAGCAAGAGCCTTAAAAAAGTGTGTTAGGTGCTGCGTGATGCCATAAGTCCTCCCTGTCTTAGAGATGTTGCTGCAACCCATGGGGCTGCACAACCTGTGAGCATCTCCCGGTGCTGTAGGAGCAGAAGGAGGAGACTGGGAGGATGCTGCAGAGCAACCCTGCAGCAACAGTGCAAAGCTACTGTCGGAAAATGGGGCAAAACCAGCTGGTTTTGCATGCCCTTGGGACATGTGCTTAGCTATCTCTGCCCTTTAGGGGTACCAGCTTCGCTGCGGTGGGCTCAAGCAATATTGCAGCCCTCCAGGCAACCCCGTGTCTCATCTCTTCCACATTCTCCTTTTGAGGCTTTGTTCTTCTCTCTCATTTCTTCTTCCATCTTTTTTTTTTTTTTTTTTCCCCTTCTCTCGGGCCAAACCCTTTTGCCAACATGTTTCCTGCTTGCGAATGAGAGCAAAAAGGAGGTTTGGGGGAGAGGAGAGATCATATGGACATTTTTGGGCCTCTGATAAAGGGATGGGGGGGTGCTGGCAGCTCTGTCAAACCATGGCTGATGGTTTTGTGATGTGGGCTGTGTAATGTCCCATCTGGGAGGGAGCCGAGTCCAAACTCACCCACTCACATATTTTCCAGAGATGTGTTACTGCACATATGTTGGGAGGACAGCAGAAACCTGTTAAAGAGATAACCTCGCCGCATCCCAACGCCATCCTCCTCCAAGGTCTGCTCCACTCGCAGGATCCTTATGCTGCTCTCAGCCCCGAGGCCAGGGAGATGGACAAGTCCTGCCAGAAAAAGAGAAAGGAAAGTGCTTGCTGGCATCTGGCCCACGTTAACACCCTGTTGAAGCCCTGAAGCTGCTCAAGATGGGCCGTGTAGGGAGAGAAGTGGGGTGACACCAGGGCTCCATGCAGCAAGTGGGTCCCTACAGCAGGTTGTTAAGGGGGTGGCAATGCCACCCAGTACCTATTTGCTAGTTTTAGGCACTGAGGGCCAAATCCTGCCCTCTTATATGGCATTTGCAGGTTTTATACCCGTATCCTTGAGAAAATGACACACAGGAAAAAAGAAAGGCTGTAGGCAGTGAAGGGCTCACAGCAACGCACCACCTCCATGTTGTAGGGGGGAAATGGTCTGTCAATGGGCTCAACCCAACACGATGAGGCTGAATAATGAACAGGCTATTATTCCTTATCTGTCACAGCAACATCTCTCAGGTCTGGAGTGAAACCTCCTTGCCATAAATACTATCCAAGCAGAGCAAGAAACATGACCTATTCCCCCACAGCCTTGGAAAACCCCTCCATTTTCTTGAGATCCTCAGCCAAGATTGATGAATCCCAATTTCCAGCAGCCTTTTGCCCCTACATCCCTCCAGTTTGGTGATGTAGTGACTACCCCAGGACATGGTAATAACCCAAAAATATTTAAGGGATGTAAAGAAGAGGAGGGAAAGCATCAGGGACCAAACCCTGCTGAATGTACAGGGGATTGGAGAAACCCTACAGGGAGGATGGGTATGGCAAGGTTGACATCTCAGATTACTCTGCTGAAGAGCTGCCGTGGATGTTTTCCTCCTTGCACATGGCTATTTTGCCATTGATATTTTCCTCCTTGCACGTGAATACCTAAATGTGCATGGGTTTGTATTCTCTTCTGCAACCCCTTGATGACCCAGACGGTCTCTTCTGTCAGACAGTATATAAGCTTTACAACTTTAGGAGATTTAGGAGTTTTAGGTTTAGAGCTAAAGCTTTTGGTAGACCCAAAATTTTCTTTTCAGAAAAGCTGAGTATCCAGCGAGGCATGAAAGATGCAGTGAATGCTTCAGCACGTGGATCACACAGGATGCTTTAACCTACTTCCATCCCAGGCTGTGGGTAGTTGAGTTGGTGGTACCTGCAATGGTCATATTCAAGAGGTGTTACCCAGGGTGTCTTTGATGGAGCACGTGGGAATGGCTTGGAAATGGCCCTTGGGTGGCCTTGGGGGGGGATGCAAGTGCTTGTTGCTGGATAGTCCAGACAGAACTGGGAAACAAGGGCTTGGCAAGAGATTTTATCACCTCTACTCATCTCGGGGACCAGCTGCCAGACTGCTCAAAGGTCAGGGAATTAGAGATGAATGTTTGAGGACTATCGTTTGCATCTCTCACTCTGTTATTATGGAAAAATGTTCTTGTTCATCCATTTCATTTTACACCAGGGTATAGCCTGGCTAGCCTGAAGTTGGCAATGACCTCTTCTTGAAGCGCCAAGACTCTTTTGCACACATGCAATAAAATAAATCACTCGAGCTTGTTGCATTGCAACTTATCCTCTCTCTCCCACCTCAGCACCAGGAGGCTGGAGCCAAAAAGCCATCACGGTGGGATGCTCAACCTGCAAGCCATTGGCCATGAGTGGTTTTTGTGCCTCCAAGGCTAGTGGTTTTATAGCCTCTTTGCTACAAACCATTAGAAGCTCCCCTGTGCTCTTTCCTTGCTCTTAATTGACCATAAATCATCCTGAGCTGATCTTTGCAAGGAGAGGATCCGTGGAAGGTGAAGGTAACATAAAAAGCAGGAGGTTGCTTAGGGAAGAGACTTGGATAACATGGATAGGACTTAGCTCCAGGCCACCAGGTTTAGGGATATATTTGCACTTTAGAACAATCTTAAAGAGGATAATATCAGGCATGTACCAAGCCCTGGTTGCTCCCTCCCACTGCCCCGAAGTACTTGATCAAAATTCATGATGGGAATCCAAACAAGAGCCTTTACAAGGTTAAAAAAGCCAGGGCTTGTTGATAGGAATGGGCGGAGGGGTTTTCCAAGTGACCCTGGTGGTAGATGGTAGTCCCTCTAGCCAGGGACACACAGGGGGGTCAGGGCACAGGCACCCAACCAGCACAGCCTGTCCCTTTCCAAAGTAAATTTGGATCCCAGAGGTGTACGTGCTCACAGTTATTATGCACTGAGTTGGAATGAAGCAGTGGTTTTGGTGTTTGCTTGCTCTTTTATTGGGCTGAGAGGTCCCACCTTGCAGCCTGCCCAGCTATCCCAGCAGTGATGCTCGAGGTTGCTCTGGGAGGGAGCAGGGCTCCACAAACCCCAGCTCTGGTCAGCAGCAGCCCCTTCAGTGAGTTAAACTCTGCTGATCACCAGGGACAGAGCAGGTCTATCCTCAGGAGATGTTGTTAATGACTCTAATTAGCAAGCAGAGAAACAAATTCCTTATGGGCACTGGCAATGCAGCCAGGACCCACCAGGGCTCACAGGCAGTCGGATGCCCTGGTATTATGTGGCTGCCATAGAAAATAGCACCTACTTTTCCTGAAATAACTCTTTTTGATCATGATATCTTCAAGGATACAATAATACAGAACAGGAGACGATGTGCTGGGACACTGAGACCCATCCTTGTGATTGCTGGCAAACCCCCTACATAATAAACTTGGCACTGTCCATACTGGGCTTTTCCATACAGCCTGTGCTTGAAGATCATGATTTTCCATATCAGGAGCAGATACGTACCTGTTTCTTCAAGATAGCACATTTGAGCTGCTGTGGGAAAAGTTTTTCCTTCACATACCACTCATAAGCCCCCCGACTCACCCCTGCATTAGCCCTGCTCATCAGGGGCTTAGCATTGCCCTGTCCACCTTCGCACCAGCATCCAAAAGGCTCCAAAATAACTCCTTGGCTTGCTCTGCATATCCATCAATCCTTACTTTTTGGAACACCGTTCCAAACCTCCAGCCTCCAATATTTCTGGCTTGCTGGAAGAGGAGCAAGAGCATCCATTAATAAAACGGTTTCAGTGCTTTTTCAACAGCATCAATACGAGTTAGCAGAACATTTTCACATCTTGTGCTGCAGAGAGCAGGGACTTTCTGCAGAGGAAGGCAGTGTCCTTGGATGTGCAGATGTTCTGGGGCTCTCTGCTATGCTAATAGTGCATGAAAGCAGCTTATTAGCATGCAGTGGGTAACTGCAAATCTGGGATTTGTTCACTTAGCCGCCTCTTAATACACAGATATCTGGTTTGTGAGTTTGCATTAGGCATTCTATGCATGCAGCTTGAATATGTGCAGAAATGTGCTCACGCAGGCTTTGATGTCTGCAATATTTAACATCATCTGTTTTCTGATCAACTTGTCTTCATTGGGGGATACTTCTGCCTGATGCCTACATTTCTTCTGACTTTGAGCAACATCTGGGGAGTTTAACACATGCTCAGGAGGGCAGCACGCTATTAATTGGACATTAAGTGGTGGGCCATGTCTGAGGCCATTGCACATTGTATTAATTACTGAGTGGCTAATAACAACCTTCTGCCCCTGGTATTTATAGAATAATAAAATCTGTCCATGACACTGGCCTCACATCTGGTGAAACTGGCAAACACATTTTCATTTACCTCCCTTTCTCGAGTGTGCTAATGGCTTTCAGCTTTCCAGGGGGACAGCTGGAGATCTTAGAATCTTATGGACACGTTGCTAATGGCTCCAGAGTGAAGGGTGAGCTGAGATTTGCACTTCAAACAGGACTGAACCCTTCTATTCCCCCCCTTGCCCAACATGGCATCGGGGCTCCGGGATAAAAAGCTGGGATTTTGGTGTGCTTTGCTGACCAAGCTGTTTACAAACACCGCAGCTCTGGTTTGGAAACTTATCCCTGTGTTGTTTCATAAGATAAAAGCCTCCCTGTAACCATCAGTGTTTATAACACACGTGCAAGTGATGCTGAGCACCGTCTCTGCAGGTGAAGGGAATGGGTGACCTTGGTCTATATAAGGCAGATATCACCTTTTGCCTTGGTAAGGAAGATTTGGGAGGAGAAGGGCTTTTAGGAAGGGCTAAAAGAGGATGTTTAGGGGAGATCTTCTTGCTTTAGGAGAAGCTGTACCAAGCTCTACCTTGCAAGGGACTCTGCCCTAACCTGTGCAGGCTGAGAAGTAGAATTAGGGGTGGCAGCAGGTAACTGCAAGGCTGATGTTGCTTTGTCATCTCCAGGGCAGGCTCTCAGGCAGGGGCTGAAGGATATTGCCCAGCAAGAGGAGGGAGCAGGGCCAGGGGAAGCTGCTGAGCTTGGGCACCTCAGCTGCTCCAAAAGAGAGGTTGGAGAAGGACCAGTAGTGGGGAAACTCAATCTACTCCCTCTCATTCTTCAAATTAGTTGTTGGAGATGTAAGCAGCCTCTTAAAGTGTGTTCTTGGCCTCTGCAACTTTGAAACCTGACTGTAAAATGACTGCTGAGACACTCCTCCTGTGCCCAGCATACTGCTTTGCTCCTGTTTTGGTTTTTAAAGGCTCTTAGCAAATCCCTGAGAAGTGGGCATCTCTGTGCTAGAGACAGACTGGGGAAAGGTGCTCTAGGAGTGCTTAGGTGGTGTCTCCAACCTGAATTAGTACGGGCAACTTATAGGAAGGTAGACACAGGGAATACAGTTTTATCAGGTGAAATATTATTGACTGTCTTGACCAGTTTTCACCTGAGATCAATGCTACTCATGCAGAAACCCCAAGGAAATGAAAGTCCCTGGGGCAGTGTGTTGTTTGCTGCAGTTTTCTGTGATAGTTGCATTCCTCCAGAGCAGTCTCACTGGTTCCAAGAGCCTGAACTGCTGATCTCCGGGCCCAGGCTCCCAAAGAACCTGAAAGCAATGGGGTTGGAGGACAGTAGATGCAATTACAGCTATTTGCCTATGCCTGTGCAAAGACTTAGTTGGCCAAAGGGATGCTCTCCTCTAAAGCTCTTAGAGAAAATCTACTGTGGGATTTGCCTTTGTACTTGTAGGGGCAGTGGGGAATAGGTTAAGGATGGGATGTTCATAAACACGCAGCAAAAACTCATTTCCCAGGAGATTGCTAATAATGCCCAAGCTGCTCCATAGCTAGGAGGATGCATCCTGCCATCTCCCCCCCCCTCTCCTCCCTCAAACAACCGCTGTTCTCTGAGATAGAGCATCAGTTTGTCTCCCTTGCAGCCCTGCATGAGCCTCACTTGGCCCGGAGGAAGTTATATCACCCTCCAGGAATTGCTCGGCGAATGCGATGCGCTGAAGGTATGTGCCGCTCGTAATCATCCTTGGCGGCGGGCCAGAGTCCCCCCCCCTCCTCCAACCCCATTATCAAAGCCTCTCTGTCTTATCGCTGGCTGGAAGGGCATGATGTCATTCAGACACCAGAGCAGGAGCCACAGGAAAATGGAGCATTTCTATAATCCCCTCATCTCTTAGTCGAAATGCGGCGGTTCCTAGCAGAAGGCTTCCCATGAGCCTTCATAGGGTCTCATTATTGGAGTAGTGGCCAGAAATAACCTCCTTGTTCCTGCTCGTAAGCTCCAAGGTCACTGAGGTGGGGTGAGCCCCTGCACCAGGGAAGGGAAAAGGCTCCCAAAGAGAGCTGGCACCCCTGGGTTTCCATGGGATGGCATGCGCTGTGCTCAGTCTTGGGTGTTGTTTGAAGCCATGAGTGATCACCTGGAAGAGGTGGGGAAAAGCTTTACATTGCAAAGAATGAGCAAATCAAGCAAAACAGTCTTCTGAAAATGTAGCACTATCCATCCAGTGGTGCCAAAAGCTGCATGATGACTCTTCTCCCTTGTTCCTTGGCCTGAAGGGAACTTTATTTCAGTTTTCAGGAAGCTCATGAGCTTGAAGACCACTGAGGAAGACCATGGTACACTATAGAAGGTGGGCAACTTCTTCTTGACCACTGGAATGATGGCTTTTGGGAGAGAGTGAAACATCTTCTAGCCACCTCCAAGCATCTCACATGTTCGTGCCCCATAACCTGGTGAGCAGCAGGATGAGATTGCCATGGGGCATCAGGGAGCACTTTACACCAAAGTTGGTCCTTTGAGGTTTCCTGTCTAAAATCCCCTTTCATCTGATTCTCTCCCAATGCCTTTCCCCCCCACACACACTTGTCACCACTTCTTCTCCCAGCTCTAGAGACATCTGCTTTGCCCATGTCCTCTAGAAATGCCGAGGGGAGGGTGAGCTTGATGGGAGAAATGTCATAGTTCTCACTGCCTTTAAACAATAACTTCTGAAAACATCTGAAACAGACATAATTCTCCTTTTCAAGAGCCCTATCTGAGCAGCTCCCCAAATGCTTGGCTCTCGCTTCAAAGTTGGCGTTCAGCTATAAATAAATAGCATTTCATTAAAAAAAAAAAAAAGGAGAGAAATTAGCCAAAAAAACTTATACAAGCAGAAGCTTAACCAATGCCAGATAATGGGGCAATATGGATTTTTATTTTTATCCACATGGGTCCATGTGCTCTTTATCTCCCACTGTAATTTATCCTTATAAATTAGGTTCATGATATTAAAATAACATTATAGCCTTTACCTACCACAGAGAAAGACAGTGGAGTTTCATCAAGTGCTTTGAGATCCTTAGATGAAAGGGACAATGACCTTGACCAAAGAGCTTATTGCTAATAGCTAAACGCATGCAAACACTTTGCTGAGCAGGGAGAATGTATTTAAAGATGAACCTTAATTGGTCCTTAATTGGCAGATTTGTACCCATTAGGTGGATGCTGGGTAAGAAGAGCCTACAGTTACTGCTAACGTCTGTCCTGAAGCTGAGTTTTAGTCTCCCTTCCAGATCAACTACATGGTCAATCTTAGCATCTGATGGTGTGGTCTTCTTCTCCCCATGCCTTGTGAGCGTAGCACCTTTCCCCACTGATATGTCTGGAAGCTTATTCCCACCCCAAGGGCTCACAAGGGTTCTACAAACCTTGCTCCACCTTCTCTTTTATCACCTTTTTCTTTTGGATTGTTTGTATGACACCCATCCAGGATCTTAAATCACTGCGGTGTCATGGAAGAAATTATCTTAAGCTACCCAACATCTTCAGCTGATTGTCCAAGCTCCATGGTTTGGAATTGTCCTTCCCACCCATCTGAGGCAACCCTCTTGCCCAAGTTGGTCTGGTCATCCAGTGGAATCCTCAGGGCTTTTAAGCAAACATCTCTTGGAGTTGGGCCAAGATACACAGAAGCCAACGCTGCTGCGTCAGAAAAAAAGCACGGGGGTTGCAAAGTCAAGCCCTCAAAGCTACAAATGGCCACAAGCCTGGTCCTGCCACTTGATTTTCCCCTCCCTGAGGCTTTTCTGAGTGTTTGGGGCTCTGTTTCCTTCCTGTTTGAAGGTTTGTTAACTCACTATCTGCTTTTGTGGATGTGGCACCCACAGTATTTGTTTTTTCTGCTCCATACACAAGCTGAATTTGCTGCTGTGTTCTCCAAGTCTTAATTTCCTCTAGCTTTACCATTCCACAAGATCTTTGATGCAAAGGAGCACTTGTATCCAACTACCTGCAACACAGACATGTTAGTGTAGGATTTGCCCTTCTCAACCATCTTTCTGATGCCTTTGTCCAAGATGCACCTTTGACACTTTAACTTTTGCCCATCAATGGTGAGAATTCAGACTCAAATATTAAAACAGATGTTTCATTGGTTGTTTTAAACTGCTTGAACGTAGCCACTGATTGACCCTGGTCCTGGACCCTATCGATTTCACACCTTTTGTTAGAAATCCCTACACCCTCTTGTGGCAGTTCTGTGTTCCCATGACAATACACAACCCAAAGAGGAAGGAGACCCCACACTTCACCCTTTCCATCTGGAGATAGACAGAGTATTGCTGCACGGTGCCATGTGTTTCCAGCTCAGCCTCTGATCTCTTCCAAACCTGGGGAAGTCCTGGTGGTTTTAACCCCGTCCAGATGCCTCTGTGAAACACATCCACCACTTTCTCCCATGTTCACTCCCAAGGAAAGGTATAAGTAGTTCCTAACTGCAAACACAGCTTGGGCTATTAATATCCCAACCACGGAGATGTGACTGATGTTCTGTAGAAGATGAGCTCTTTGCAAACCTGCCCATCAGCAGTGCATGCACTTGTTGCCTAAAATAGTTGCCCTCTTTACCTTTCTTCCTCTTATTTCCCAAACTCTAGAGTATTGTGGTACCGGAACGACTAAGTATGGACTCTGTGGTGTGGTGCTCAAAGTAGCATCAGATGGTGTTTGAAAGAAGAGCTCCAGAGGAGGAGCATCGCTAGACAGTGGGGATTTCCAGTGACTCATATCTAGTACCAGAAATGCTTTAAGATGTTGAGGGAAAGGGAGACAAAGGGCTCTGTGTTGGTTTTCACCTGCAGCCACCTGCTTATCAGACATGCCTAGGATAGGTTTTTGGTTTTTCTGTGTAAAAAAGTGCTTTTTCTTCGAGTGCACCGCAGACGTGGCTGTGAAACCCCCAGGAGCTGCGTAGCAAAAGTACCTCCTGATGTCAAAGGCTTGCTCAGAGCTTTCACACACCCCATAAGCCTCTGCCTCCTGCAGTGCCCCAAAGAACAAACAAAAAATGGGTCAAAATGGGCAAAGAAATAGTCTGCATTCCCTCCTCTGCATAGAAAGCATTTTTCATCTTTGCTTAACCCCCCCCGAGCACCCCATTTAGCAAAATAATCGTGTTTTCTTTACCAGAAAAATACAGTCTCCTCAATTTAATTTAATTAGAGCTGCCTTTGACCGTGGCCTTCAGACCTGGAAGACGAGTGCCACATGCCTTGTGTTGCTCCTAACCCCAGCAGCTCCCCTGCCTCCTCGGGGACTCTGTGCAGGACAGATGTAAGATTAGTGCCTGAGAATGCCTCGTCCAGCCTGAGCGCACGGAGATAAGAGATAAAAATACGTCTGTCTTGGGTATGTGCCTGCTTTCCTCTGCTGCCGGTGCTAAAAATCTGTTTTTTGCTGGATGGCAGTCTGTCAGCGCCACCTCTTGGTCCATGGCTTGCTGGCTGTGCTCATTCCACTGCCGTGGGCATCTCCATCCCACCACCGTGGGCATCCCAATCCCACCACCATGGGCATCCCAGTCCCACCAATGCAGGCATCCCTATCCCACAGCTGTGAGCATCCCAGCACCACATGACTGCTTCCCACCTCCCTCCTCAACGTGGTTTCCCTGGAGGGTTCAGGCTCGGGGTATGATAATATACCTGAGGTCTGCAAAGCATTAAAGCGAGGATATTGTCAGATATATGAGCTCATCGGGGAAGCAGGCCAGACACATTTGTTACCAGGAGAGAAACTACTTCTTGCCCTGACCCACTTCTAACTTGCTTTGTCTTTATTGTTATCTATCAGCACCTTCTTTACTCATTTGGAATAGTTGCTTAATTCCTGTCCTTGACCACCTTCTTCCCTGTATCCTCAGCAGCTGCTGTAGGACCTGGCGAGTCAGGGAGAAAGGGCAATTTTTCTCAATAGAGTCTGCTCTCTCTTGATTCCACAACATTAAGAAATAACAGTTATTTCCAGGCAAATTAGTTTGCCTTGTCATCGGTGGAGATTTTGGCAAAACCTGAAGATCTCTCCAGTACTTCTTGTTTCGCTGAAGGAAAATATACTATGAAAATTGAGGCCAGGCTGCTGCAGGAAACCAGAAAGGGCTCAATGCAACAAGGCTCTGCCTGGCATCGTTGGTGTGTGGGCAGAGGTATTTTTCTGGAAGGTCTGAGCAAAGTGCAGAGACCTCAGGGGACACCCGAGTTTCATCTCTTGCTGACATCTAACCCTTGAGCTTGTGAAGCTTCTTCTCCCCACCAGAGTGTTGTTCCCAATGGATGCTCTGTTGACTCCCCATAGACTTTGGGAGAGGAGGAGAAGTCTGGATCCCCCATAATGTTTCAGAAGCAAAGGAGATGATTGCAGCTTTTAGACTGCAGTGATGCCCCAGAGGTGGGAGAAGGATACAAACCCCTTTGAGCGACAGTTTTTTGCCCCTGAAGCTATGGAGAAAAACAGCAAGAAAGCAAAATTATGGGAAAAACTTGGCAAACTGGGCTGAAACACAGAAACTTTTCAATTTATCCCCAAATGTATTATCTCCTTGAAGAGAGTAAGAAACCTCCCCAGGTTTGTGGGCCATAAATGATGGAAAGAGGTACCATTTTCATCTATGAAATCAAGGAAATGCAGTCAGAAAACATCAGACATCAGCAAGGGCTCTGGGATATAAAAATATCATGAAGATGGCTATGGGAATGGATAAATTGTTCAGATTTTAAGTCATCCCTGCCTTTTTGGAGGTTTCATTTCATCCTTATCCTTTTTCCTTCCTTCGTTCCTGCCTTCTGCATTTTTCTTTTCTAATTTTAACGGGGACTGAGCACAGCAAAGGGAGGAAAGGGGCAAGGGCAAAAAGCTAGTGGAGGTGCAGAGGTTAATTTTCTAATGAATTTGGTTAATGGGAAAGACGCCTTGGAGAAGATCGCTCAATGGCAATTTAAAGGCAATTTCAAAAGCCAATTAAAGCATTTTCCAACTCTCTCACCCATGACTCTTTTAAATGCTTTTCAGAACTCTGCTTGCTCCAGTTTTCAAGGCAGGAAAACAGACTCAACCAGAGAGAGCCCCAGGAAAGTGAGACCGTGCCTACGTGCATTTTGGCATCGTTTCTTCCAGGAACTCATCCTCTGCCTGGGGGTCTTGCCAAAATAGCCAAATAAATAAAATTTGCAAAAAATAGCAATAAAGAACAAAGCTGAAGACCTCTTCTTGCTTCGTAACCATCTCTTCCCTTCCTTGGTGGGACCCAAAGGATGGGATTATCTAACTGGAGCTGTTGGCATGTGCTGGAGGATGCCCAAGGAGGGGAAGAAGCAGTCAGAGGGCTCATGACTCTTCATCTTCTCTAAGTCACTGCTAAATTAACTTCCAGACAAATCTGGGGACCTTGCAAAGCCTGTGGAGGGGTGTGGTGAAAAGGCATTTGAGATCAGCAGCTGATCCTTCAGTGGTTTCGCCTCCACAGGGGACGTTATGACTCCACCAACTTGGGCAAAGCTTCAGCTGCTTCATGGTCTGGTTAGAAAAGTTACCAGACTCTCAAAAAAATGGGACTCTTGATGATTCAAATCCCCGACATACCTGTTGAGTTGGGGATTTCAGGACTTACGCTGTAGTCTTTGGGCTATGAGGGCTGGGAAATGAGCCATAAAACACACCCGTGTGTGCGTACACCGTGAAGTCACTAAGTAATATATAAAAATATATATTTTAATTAAAAAAAAAAAAAAAAAAAACAAAACGAAACTTACCAAAATGATTCTTTGGCAGATAGCGACCTCCTGTGCAAAGCACGTGTTTGGTGCTAAAGTATTTTTGGCAAATCGGGGTGGATTTGAAAGCTTGTGCACTGTTTCATTTTTTCCCTTTGGAAAGAGGAACAGGTCCAAACCCCCGCAATCGAGCAGCTGCCTTTAGTAGTTATGACAGTTAATGCCTTTGACAGGGCAAAGCCATCTGGGTTAAAGAATACAGAGAACCTGTGGACAGAAATGAAGGGAAAAAGGTTTGGAGTAGAGATGTGGGGTTGTATAAATCAGTAGGCCAGTGGTGAGATCCTGCTGGGTTGAAATGCTCCCAGGAGATGTTAATATTGAACGTGAAAAACATAAAATGATCAACAAGGTGCAGAAGGCTGGGGAGCAGAGGGAGCACCTCATGGGGAATAAAGCTGCCAGGGTGCAAAGGTTAAAAGTGAAAAGCAAGGGTTCATTTCAGGTTGTTCATTAAAAAATACGTTGTATTTTACATTCCCAAACCTGCAGGATTTTGCAAGATAGGACCAGGGAATATCATGTTTTTTGGTGGTTTTGTGTTATATTGTTCTGGAGCTCCAGGCTTGAGCCCAGGAGCTGTCCCTGGATGGCAGCTCGTGGTTTGCTGAGCTGAGATACGGAGCTCTCTGCTTTCTCAGGATCCCAGCTGCATCGTTTGTAACTGGGAGAATCCTCTTGAATATAGACTAGGAAAAAATTCTAATTAATTGGAAGATAAATGAGCGAGTTGTTTTGAACCAGCTGGAGACACAATCCCTTGTGTTACAAAGTCAGCATTTTCTCCTAAACTTCTACTTCAGGCTATTTTTAATTTGCGATGCCACATATCATTGCTTTTCTTTTTTTTCCCAGTGAGAAAGACAATGTGTATGAATGGGGTCAGGTTCAAAAAGTGAATAAGAGATTGTGAAAAGAAAAAAAAAATTACCCAAGAAGAGAGAAAGGCCTCCAGGAACTGAACTCAGCACTGACCTGGAGCACGTAGCTAACCCTTTCTTCGCTTAATTTAGATCAAGCGTAGGTGTATTCCGGGGGAATATTTGGATCTCTAATTATGAGTAATGATGTAAAAGGAAGTGCAAGCATAGTGAAAATGGATCAGAAAAGAATTAATTGACTGATATGGGGCTTCAGAGCACAGACTCCGAGCTATTTCTGTTGCTTCTTGGGCTGGAGTAAAGCCAGTTTAACTCAAGGGGCAGGGAGCAGACGGCCCCATTGCATCGTATGCACACCCAGTGCCAAAGCCACTGCGTTGGTCTCATTCCCAGGTCATTTTTGCACGTGGATTCAGTTCAGCCTCTCGTCCTCAGGCCCTCCAGTGAGCACTTGTAGGAAAAAAAAGAGAACTTCCTATAGAAAACCATGACTTTGTCCTCAACACGGATGGAAAGCCCAAGCTTGAGACAATTCAGCCGCCACAAGTCGGGGTACATCAGTGGGGTGCTCAGGGACCCACGTAGGAATAAATACTGGAGAACCACTGCTCCTAAAATGATCCTTTATTTGTTGGCTGCTCGTCGCAACCGCTGACCTCAGAGCACTAATAATCCCGAAGGGCTCTGGAGACTTTTTAGCACGTGCATTTTAATGCAATAAGCTTTGGCATCTAAACTGTTTTTTCCCCTTTTGGCTTCTCCTTTGGGCTTGAAAACAACGGGGTCAGATGAGTCTTCGAGCAAAGGGATGAAGACAACCCTTGCTTTAATGCGCAGAATTATATCATCGGCGGCCAGAGGTCACATCCTGCCGTCTTTTTAAAGATAACTCCAGCTTTTTCTATTTCCCTGGTCCCGTATAAACCTGGCTCGACCCATACCCCGCAGCAGCACGACTACACGGCGCAACATCTTGCATTAGTTACGAGCTTTTCAGATGAGCTCCAACTCATATTTCATATCATTCTCCACCACCCACCTCCCTCCCTCCCCAACCCCCCCAGCCATAAGATTTGAGTTTGTCACATTTACTGGAGACTAAAGTACAAACATGTTTTATTCATTATCTGTCCTCTTCTCCGCAACAAGCACCTGCAAAACATTTCGGCTCTAGACTGGATCAACAAGGTTTCATTAGGCATGACACTTTCTCCCTGGCTTGGATGATGAAGCTACATTTTATTCCTGCCCTTCTAGGCTGTAAAATCGCCTGGAGATCATCACCCTGGAAGAAGGCAGACTCTCAAGACCTCACGATTGAGGTTGGGAAAAAAGGGATTGAGGTAATTACGCAGCCGGGATAGTCATGAGTTGAGGGACGTGGCGTTATTTTAGCCTTGTAGCATCCAGAAGAAAGCACAGTCCTGCTTTAGCAACAGGGGGGGTGGAGGAGAACAGATTTTGCACA
Organism: Tringa tobata; assembly: GCA_033628505.1. Lineage (NCBI taxonomy): Eukaryota > Metazoa > Chordata > Aves > Charadriiformes > Scolopacidae > Tringa > Tringa tobata. Next base: position 797 of record JAHREE010150044.1, on the reverse strand, counting down.
GTCTCATACAGAGAGTTTGGAAGTTTGGGAGCAGACAGCCTCCATTATTATCTTTGTTTTAACCAGTAGTCAATACTGGAGCAGCGGTTCAAAGCTCCTTGGCCTCTGCAGCCCCAGCCTTTCCTTCTTGCTGACTCTTCTCTCTTGGCCAATGAATATTTATTGGATGCAAAACAGAAAAACTTCACCAGGAGAGCAGGAGAAGCTGTTTTCCTTGAAAAATTCAACAGCTCGGGGTGAGCTTTTGAAAGAAGGGAGAAATAAGTCCCTCCTCTGAGTCAGCCACAGTTGAGGTTTAGGTGCTGCTTGTCAAGCTTAAATAATTAAGAAGAGGAATTGTGAATTATCTTCAGTCCCAGGATGTCTTGGGCAGAGCGTGCTCCTTGAACCTCGAGCATCATTTCTGTCTTTTAGCTATTTTTGGCCCACGGAGGAGCTTGCCTAGACCCCCCCATCTGTCCTGCCAGACTTCCCCAGGGACTGAACTGCTGCCAGCAACTCGGTTCCCAAATACTCCCAAGCCATGGGGGTTTATTCCTTTACATGGATCATGTTTAACGTTGCGTTGCTCTTTTCTTGCTCCCCCGTGCATCTGCACCCCAGGAGTCCTTGTTACGTTGCTTTCCTTTTAATTATCTTCATAAACCTACATTTTTTCTCGCCGTGCTTTTCCTCTTTCATTTCCAAAGTCTTTAATCACTTGTTTTCCTTCCATCTCTTCTTGAGTTTTCTGACATGTGCAATAAAAAGGCCAGTAAAATATTAATGAAGAAGCACCGATCTAGGATTGCTGAGAT
>JAHREE010150041.1:0-10299 GCA_033628505.1 Tringa tobata | reverse complement strand
GGTTTTAGATCACTGGGGACATACGGAGGGAACTTCTGATACTTCCCACTGTAAGCACCACTGCAGACATTCACCACACGTCCAAATCCTGTGTTGGAACACCGCCAATGCCATCAAGGCAGCCCTCTCCCTGCTTCTCTGTTTGGCCTTTTGAGGAACTGCCTGATAGAACCTCTACTTTTTCCCACTTGTCCCTCTCTGTGTTCACCTAGAGTTGCTCATGTTAAACTAATCAAAGAGTTCCACCTGTATCTTTTGGTCCTTGTTCTCTTCATGACCCCCCCCCAGTTTTCCAGCCCAACTCAAAACAAGTATGCATACAAAATACAGGAATTTGGGTCTTGCCTCCAAATACACATTTAGCACTTCTGGCCCTCATCAAGCTGTACAGCTCATTCCTCACCTGACACTATTTTCACACACCTCACGTACAGCCCCTATGTGCTCACTCAGTGCATCTCCTGGATTAACATGTACTACAACACCTCCATCTCCCTTTTAACCCCCAGCAAACACCCAGTATGCCATCTCTGGACCATAAAACTCCTTGCAGATGTTCAGTCCCTAGCCTGACTTCATTTCCTGGCACCGCATCTTCATTCTCACTCACAGCCTACATGTACATTGCCTGTAAAATGCCCAATTCCTTCTTCAATTTACTGCCAAACACCTCGTGTGCTGAACCAAGCCAACAAACTGAAGTAACATTCAATTTCCCACCAAGTGCACGTTCTCATATACACCTCCCTGTATCACATCCTCTGCCAAGCTCCAAACACAGAGTGTCCTGAACACTCTCATCTCAACCCCTCCCAACTGTATCTCACGCTGTTCTGGCTGTTATGCAAGGAACTAAGGTGACACCCAACATCCAAAGAGTTTTACTAGCTTTGTCTGATGTCTGAGATACGCTCCTTTGGGGTATCGTGAACGAGCTGGATTCAACAGTTGCCATCAGTAGTGTTCCAAACCTCAGTATCTCCATCCACAGCATTAACCTGCACTATTCTTACATTCCCTGATACAGCTAAATGAGGAGGTTTGGATTCCATCTAAGAACAACTGCAATCCTAGCAGGACAGATAATATAAACTCTCTAGAACGGCAAGTAAATCTTACTCTTGGAAAACTATAGTAATAACTGAATATGAAATTGCAAGAGTAGCAAGACTCAAGGTCATGCCCTTCTGACCAGAGGAAGCCCATAGTGCTTTTATTTTCCCCACTATTGCTGGCTGATCTGCTGAATTTGACTTTTCTTCTAGCCAGACTCTTGAGCTAAGGGTCCACGTTTCTAATAGTGCTGTCCAAGAAGCAGATATAATTTTTCCTACCTCTGTTGATTGTTTCTTCTAGTCTATCAGCATCACTATTCTAGAGAATGAGTCCCGCTATCCAAACAGACTGGGTTAGGTCCTCAGCTGTTTGTGATCACTGGGATAAATAGAGTGGTAAGACTAAATATTAGGGTCTTGAGTGCACCAAGAAGCTCAGCAACCTCTTCTCCCTGCCATCAGGGGTTTGGCTGCCTGCCTGTGCATCAGGCCAGCTCTAATGTGGTACAGCTGTGTGGCCTTGGATCAGGCTGCTGAGAAATAGCCAAGCTGTGAGAAGCTTCATCAGGGTCCTCTTTGCTTTGCTGTGCTTTAGGAGCTGCCTTTGGGCACGAGACCTTGCCTTTTCCTGAACTATGCTGCTCTTTCCTGGCCTGCTGACTTCCTGCTTTGACCTTGGGCCTGCCTTGCTGCTGTGGACATCTGGCAATGACTGTGCTCACCCTTGTTACCGCTGCTGGACCTGCTCTGCTCTTCTTGTTCAGGTACTGTGGGACTCTCTTTCTTGTCAGTGACAAATAACTGCTCCCAGCTTGCCTTCCCCTGTGCAGTAGCCACTTTTGCAGCTCCCTTATACTAAAAGCCTTGTGGCAGTAGTGTTCTCACTGCTTGTCTGCCTCTCCAGCCAGTGGTATGTACTTCCATGTGGTGTCTTTCACTTCCCTGAACCCAGGTCTCTTAAAACGGTTTGCCTTGGGAGACCATTTTAAGAGACCTGTGTAGGAAGCAAAGAATCTACTTCAAATTAGTGAAGAAGAGCTAGTATTTTCAGAGATCTGGAAGGGGAAGGAGAGAATACGAAAGAGGACAGACGGGACATTTATTTAGAAAACTTGCTGTGAATGGTATTTAAAAAAAAAGGTATTAAAAAAAAATTTTTTATGTGTTTTCCTCGTACCTGAAAACCAGTTCAACATTTCAAACACGGTGCTGTTTCAACATAGCAAATTCCTTGGTGTTGGACAGCAAACAAGTGGCCTCTCTACACTCTGGAGGTTACAGACCACTTGTAAGTTAACTCTGCAGCTGCGATCTTTTGATTTGCATTGCTTTATCGTTTCAGTGGAAAATGAATCTGAGTAAGGGCGGAATAACGATGTTATTTCATTTTCCAGTTCCTATCAATATTCTGCCCCTGGCTGCATTTGGGAAGAACTAGACACTTCATTTAGATTAGGTCAGAATATGGCCTATGAACTCTGCCAAACACAAATATCTGCACTAATGTCCTAAGTCCTCGGGTGGTGTTTTAAGTTTTTGATTCTCTACTACAGCATTTGAACTGAATAACCATTTAGATCTTGAGGGATGGCTCTTTGTAAATGCCTTAGAGAGAACATGAGGTGATGAAGGAGCTCCCTGTGTCAAGAGATCTTTCAGTTGTGGAACTGGTGCATCTTAAAGTGTGTAATTCCTACTGTGCTGCACCTTTAAGGGAAAGTTATCAACTGAGAAGGAAAAAAAATACTGCTCACCAGGTGTACTGCTTCTGAAACCTTGGTTATGCATAAACTGGTGGGGTTTTGTTGTTTTGTTACTGGGATTGTTTGTTTTTTTCCCCTCAGACAAATAGAAGAAAAACACCAATGACAAACTTGCTTCTAATTACTTGCTTGTTTGACTTGACGTATGTTTCTCTCTGGGTCGTTACATTTTTGAATATCATAAAAAGAGAGGCAGGATAAAACTGGAGTGATTGTAACAGTTCTAGCATAGGGGTGCTTGTGTTTTCTGGCTGATGTTATTAATGAATTAACAAAACAAATCAAGCACTAATAAATACAAAATCACAGTAACTACAGAAGAAAGGAACAACAACAAACCTCCCTGCAGCTTCTAAGAATGACAAAGACTGATTTTTGCCAAAAAGGAATCAGAAAGAACTGAAGATTGTTAGCATTACTCTGCAAAGCCTGTGGGCCTTTCTGTTAAGTGATCTATGGCTACCTGCTCACCCTTGTTACCATCCCAACGAGACACAGCTGCAGGGACCTCGCCTGCAATACAAGCTGCATCAATTAACTTGTCTGTGCCTTTTTTATTTTTAATTCTCCCTGCACATTGTCTTGTAGGATTGTCCTTTAGTTTTCTAACCCCTAAATGTCCAAGGAGGGGTCCAACAGTGACATGGCTTCAGAATCCTGGTAAAACAGAGCATACTGGCACCCTCCAGTCCATTGTTTTTATATTAATGAATGAACTTTCCCATTATAATAACTTTTCCCCTTTGTGTTCAGAAGTATTCTCGTATGTTATTCCAGATATTCTCATATTTTCTCCTATGTATGTGGCCAAATTTTCTAAAAGATATTACAGTTGCTTGCTAATCTCCTGTCGGGATATCTCTCTGAGAATTGTTATGTTTGATTTGAGTTCATGCCTATAATCCCATGTCTAGGGACATCCTGTTTTTATACATTTTAGGAGTGGCTGCAATGGCCCTTTCATTCAAGTACATGTTCACTTAAGACAAAGCTAATCCCCAATTTTTATTTGGGTCTGGTTTTGCAAGTATCCTACTGGGGGTGGGGAAAAAGGCATCTATGTTATCAACCTTGAGACCCGGAGTAGTGCAGTACAATTTGGTATCTTTACTGGTGCAAAAGAATCCCCTGTTGTAAGCCAGAAAGTTTCTTATGCTGTTGTTGAACAGTGCTGTACAAACACTTATGGAATAATATTGCTTAGGTCCACCAGTTCTTTGCAACTGTGTGTGGGTTTTTGTTTGGTTGGTTATTTTCTTGTTGTGCTTTGTGTTTGTTTTTTTGATATTTTTTTTTTTTAACTATCTGCTGCTTTTCAGAAACACCCAGCAAATAAACGAAAATCTATTTCTGGTTTGGATTTGCAAGGACTTGAGACTGAATATGCCCCAACAATGTTAAGGTCCCTGGGATCTCAGTACAAAAACCACCCACTAAGTCACTATTGTTATGGGTTTTGCTTATTGTTGTCTACAAGCTGGTCACCCACAACTCACTTCTTTTGGGTGATATGTTTAAAGGGAATTTTCATTTGCTGAATTTGTAGGGTGTATTCCACAGCATTTATTATTTGCCAGAGCTTTCTCCTTTAGTTCTCCCAGCACTTCACCAATTTGAAAGAGGCATAGTGAGTACAGCTACAATCACTTTTCTCCAACTGTGTGAGCATGCCTGGCCTAATAATTGTTCTATTTGAATCAGCATCAAGTACGGTCATGCATTTTGCATATCATATTAGATCGTTGGTAATCAAGTTCCTCCTGTTGTTACTAAATTGTGTGGGTATAAGCAGAAGTCATGGGGTTGATCTGTGCAACTCTAAGTCCTGTCAGATGAGATCGATTCCTCCTTTTTACCAGAACTAGACTTGGAGCTTTTACCAGATGCTAGATGTGTTCTGTGTTGATCTACTTCATATTTACAAAAGTACTCTCTTCAGTTATTTTTAACTGGTAGTGGTATTTACATGAACTGTGTGAGTAGACTTCATATTGTGGCTAATGGAAAAAAAATGTGTTTACCTTAACTTTCAAAAGTGTCACAAAACAGATTCCCAACATGCACATTAAAAGCAGAAGGGTATTGATAGAGTTCACAGCAGTCCATCTCCTCACTGAAGCTGTTTCTTTTTTTTTTTTCTGGTGTTGCCAAACAAAGAAATTAAAGTTTTTCCAGACTTCCCCTACCCTGGGATATAGCACCATAAATCCAAAATCAACTGTTGCTGCTTTAGGCTGGGGGTTCTCTTGTTTTCTGTGTATGCCAGGAAAACCTCTGGTCCTCTATCAATTCAGAAGTAGTACCACTTTACTCCTGTTCTAGCTGTTATATGTCTTAGGCAGCTCAGGATGAGGACTATTTCCAAATCACACTGCAGGAGTTCAAAATTAATTTGGACAGGTTATTAAATTGTAATGACTTGGGAGAGGGGGACATAAGCAAACCCTGCATTTGCATAAGAGCTGGCCATTGAATTTTGCCTCCAGGAGCATCGTTCCCTTCCTCTTTTTGGGCATCTTCCCAACTGCCCACTGAGCTGTGAGGCTGAGAAGTATTACAGAAGTTCACGCAGGCAGCCCCTCTTTCAAAAATTTGATTTATAGATCAAATATTTCAAAAATAGATTGTTTTTCACATGGTAGTTTGTGGTATTATTGCTATTACTTAAGCAGTGGGATAGAAAAACTGCTGGAAAACACTGGTTTGTCTTGTTTCCTTGATGGCCTCATCCCCCATGCAGCCAAAGAAGTATTACTGTGACTTCCTAAAGGTGACTTGTTAGATCCATATGGCCTCTGTGGAGTTTTTCTTTGACCAAAGTGTTTCCGGCATTCTGTAATGAAAAATATTCTACCTGATAACAGATAGTTATTCCCCTTGCTGCTTTTTCTTGTTTCGAAGCTGGAAGATGACAACTGCCTTTTTCCATAGATACTTTGTAGTTACTCCTCCGACAAACACTTTATCTTCACTCAGAGGTCTTCTGACAGGCTTTTCTGAGAAACCAGCACAGATTATTTCACTAATCACTATTTCACAGAATATAAAGTTCTCTCTCTCTTTTTTTTTTTTTTTTAGCAATGTACTACCAGTGTTTGATAGTTGATTAAAATACGCGATTCGGAGAATATCTTAATGAGGCAATCTCGTGTTGTACAGCACGTCTGACATGATCACAGCAATCCCTTCTGGTTTTAGTACCTATGAATCCAGTTTTGCCTTTATCTTGTCCGAGGTCTGCTTATTTTTGCGGGTCCCCAGCTCTTTTCTAGTGTGAATTGTGAGTCAGTTCAGCACCTGGGCTTCCAGGGGTGCAGGAGTTCTGTCAGAACAGGAATTTTGGTTCGGTTTGGAACAACACAAAGCAGGTAGCGAGGATCTGGGATTAGCACTAAATATTCAAGCTGATTCTGAGCCAAACTGCTAATGTAGAAATACTGGTTCAGCTCTGCATGTATTCCAGTTTAATTTGGGTTTAGTGAGAATGCTGCTGTACATACTTTTCTCGGAACAAGAATCTTACACACCTGAGTTACCCCTCTGACTTAACACATCAACTGACATTGATGACCTTGGACTGTTTCTTACAGGAATACAAACTGATGATGGAATTGATTTTTATTGATTACTTCTGTTTACCAAAAATATACACAAGTTACTATTTGACTGAATGTGGAAAAACTGAATAGCAAGGAATTGTTTTCTCATGGTTTAAAGTCCTCCTGTAACTGGATTTAACCTCAAAATCCTTTCTTCTCTTTCACTGAATTGCATTGCAGGGGCTTCTTGAGAATCTGCCTGCAGAATTTTTGCTTTCTGTTGCATCTCTGAGATGATATTTAACTTAACAATTCTAAGAATATAGGACTGTAAGGGTGGTTGCGTCAGAACTATGCCCAGTACCCTGCTTCTAAAAGCAGGCAATGACAAATATGTAGGGAACACTAATAATATTCTAAGCATATAGTTTTGTTTTCCTAGCATAGTCTTTGAGCTTCCAGCAACTTGTGTCTTGGGGACATCCAAAGACAGCAGTGACACCTTTGCATTTTATAGTCTTGATTTCTCCTCCATTGATTTTTCTGGGTGCTTTCCAAACCCTTTTGGCACACAGGGTACCCCGTGGTAAGTAGCTTTTTAGTTCAGCTGTGTAGTACAGAGAAGTACCTCTTCCTTTGTAGCAGACAATCTCTCTGCCTGTTCCAGCTGAAGCCTTTAATGCTTGTTTTGGAACAGGGGGAGAACGGTCAAACTCCAGACACCCCTTTCATGCCACTCCTGATTTTGCAGGTGTCTGTCATTCTACCTCAGCTGTCCCCTTTTCAGGCTGAGGACTATTCATGTGCTGCTTTTATAGAATTCACTTCATACACTTGATCAATTCTGTTCTTGTCTCTCTGTGTCTTTCTGGGTGTGTATACATGTATATATGTATACATTTTCCAGAGTGTGGCACAAAGGGTGATGGAAGACCAGAACTGCATGCAGTATTAGAGATACAGATTTACCAGAGGCACTCTGTGGCATAAGGTGTTTTCTGTTTTATTCTCTTTTGTAATCGTTACTAATATTTATGTTGCTTTTTGACCGCTGTTGAAAATGGAGTTGATGTTTTTGCCCAGGTGGTATGAACCTGTTCCTTTTGGTAACAGGCAGTTCAAGGGTCTGACATGGATGTATTCTTGGGATTGGTTCTCCCCGGTGTATCATTTGACATCTACTTGAAATTCATCTCTCTCTGAGGTCCTTTGGCAATTCTGTCAAGCATCATTACTGCTGTTAACCAAATCACTTGATCTTGGCAGGAAATTGCACCTTAATAAGTCCCTTTTACAGATCTTTCACAGTTGTGATGAACAGAATAGGTCCGAACTCAAGGAACAGAAGATGTCCCAGCTCAAAAGTTCTGTGGGACTTGCTGGTAAATTTTTTCACTGTGAAAATTTACTTTTTACTCTTTATTTCCTAATCAACTGTTCATTCATGACAGGACTACACGCAGTACCCTGCTTCCAAAAGCAGGCAATGATAAATATAAGGGAAGACTAAAAATACTGTAAGCATATAGTGCTATTTTCCTAGCACGGTCTTCCAGCAACTTGTGTCTTGGGGACCTCCAAAGACAGCAGCGACACCTTTGCATTTTATAGTCTTGAATAGATCCAATTTTCATCCAGTGACAACTTTGTCTCTTATTAGAGGCTCTTGAATCTTTCTCAAACGTCTCTGGAAATCCTAGTAAAATTATATGAACTGAATCTCCCTTGAGTATGTTTGACTTCATTAAACAATGCCACTAGATCTGCACGGCGTGAATTTCTGTACAAAACCCGTGTCAACTCCTCCCCAGTATGTCCTATTTATTTACATGTCCACTAATACTGTTTTTTTGGGTAGCTTTGGTTTTTTGCTATTTTGCTTCACAGTTCATGTTGGATTTACAGGTTTACAGTTTTCTTAAATCCCTTAATGCTTGCCTTAAAAAGTGGCATTGCAATGGCTACCTTCCATGTGAATTTTTTGCTAGTGACTTGATATTTAAGTTACTTCATCCCTGAATTATCTTACAACACTGAGGTGAAAACAACTTGGTCCTGGACTCGTTAGTAGTAATGATTTGTTCTAGAATTTAATCTGCTCTTCTGGGTGAAACAGAACCTCCAATGTATCTTTTAATCAAATAACAAACAAGTATTTTGGTACAGGAATATTCTTGAGTTCCTTTGCACTGAATTCAGATGTAAAACAAAAAAAAATAATTTTTTTTTTTTCTGCAATGGTTGTATAGTCTCTGAGTAATCCCTTTAATCTTGACTTGTCTCATTGCCAAGTTCTCTGGCATGCTTCCATTTCCTTATGCATTTCAAAAAGAAGTTACTATTTTTCATACTTCTAGCAAGTTGTTCCTAAAAGCGGGTTTGTGTGTGGGTTTTTTTTTTTTTGGTCTCTTCACTCTGTTTTTTCACATGTAACCTGCAACAGTTTACAATTCTGTTCTCCCCTATACTCCTCCATTGGCCAGAACTTCAACTATTTGAAGAATGCCTTTTTGCTTCTACTAACCCCCATTGCCATGATGTTGAGGTGTGCCAGCCTTCTCTTCCAGGATGAGGGTCTTTTTGAAACCCCTCTTTTCCCTGAATGCAGACTTCTAACCTTTTTGCATGTGACCGCTGTTCTGAATAGCGGTAGTCTTCACTTCTGAAGTTGCAGAATTCCTCTTGACATTTACTTTTAATGAAGAAGCTATTGTAGCCAGCCTGAATGATACTTAGCCAACCTGCAGCATGCAAGTATTTCCTACTGAGGGACAGCAGAGGCTTTTCCTTCAAACAGCCCCTGCTGTTTCCTACTTGGGCTATTCTTGGGAGAACTTAGGTGTCCTAGTTTCTGACTGGGAAGTGGCAAGTTCCTTTTGAGCTGCCACAGAGGAGCAGCTATCTCACAGACAGGCAGGAATGCAGCTCACATCTTGCAGTTACTCTGGCTGGGGGCTGGAAACTTTACAGGCTGAAACAGCCTCATGCAGGTAGGGTGTGGGTACTCAATGCCTTCCTTGGCTTGGTCTTCCCTGCCAAGGTCTCCCCAGGCCTTTGTGCCTAGAGGCAGGGTTCAAGGGCTACCAGTAGTGGAAGATGATTGAGTCAGCAGTTACTGGGAAAGTGTGACACACACGTTCTGGGGGACAAGACAGCATGACCCAAGTGTGCTGAGAGCTGGTAGGTGTCATAGCAAGTCCACTATCATCTTTGAAAGGTCATAGAGGACATGGTGGACACCAGGATGCCTGTGAGCCAGCAATGTGCCCTTTTGGTCAAGAAGGCCAATGGCATCCTCGGGGGCATCAAGAAGAGTGTGGCAACAGGTTAAGGGAGGTCATCCTGCCCATCTGCTCTGCCCTGGTGAGGCCCCATCTGGAACATTGGGACCAGTTCCAGAAGGGCAGGGAACTGCTGGAGAGGGTACAGCAGAGGACCACAGAGATGATGAGGGGCCTGAAGCATCCCTCTGATGAGGAAAGGCTGAGGGACTTGAGTCTTTTTAGTCTGGAGAAGAGAAGACTGAGGGGGGATCTGATCAATGCCTATAAATACTTAAAGGGTGGGTGTCAGGAGGATGGGGCCAGGCTTTTTTCAGTGGTGCCCAGGGACAGGACAAGAGGACATGGGCACAAACATGAACATAGGAAGTTCCATCTAAACATGAGGAGGAACCTCTTCGTTTTGAGAGTGGCAGAGCCCTGGAAGAGGCTGCCCAGAGAGGTGGTGGAGTCTCCTTCTCTGGAGACATTCAAACCCCACCTGGACATGTTCTTGTGCAACCTGCTTTGGGTGACCCTGCTTTGGCAGGGTGTTGGACTAGATGATCTCCAGAGGTCCCTTCCAACCCCATATCATTCTGTGATATGGAGATCAGGGGATCTCCACAAGGCTAGTCAAGCACTGGGACTGGGAAAGGTGTGCTAGCCTCCGTCCTCGCAG
>JAHREE010150037.1:0-11457 GCA_033628505.1 Tringa tobata | reverse complement strand
TCAGGGGAATGAAGCAGCCAGTGATGAACAGTCACATCTATGCTGCTGGTGGTCCTGGGCTTTCCCTTTGGACTAGATTTTGTTCAGTTCCTTGGAGGAGAAGCCACCCCTTGCACATGGCTTGAAGCTGCCCATGGTGCCGGACACTGCTTAGGACCCTCATGTCCCACCATGGGTGAGGACGGCGCTGGCAACCCCTGAGCAAAGCTTCCGTGCTGGTGCCTCTGAAAGAAATCTGCTGTGATCGCAGCAAAATTGCACCAATGTACAGGAAGAACTGGGGGAATCCCTTCAAAAAAACCACTGCAACTGTAAGCAAGGGCTTCTATGCAAACACGGGTACAGATGACCTTGAAAACGTTTATGATGTCATCTAGAAAATATTTATTGCTATGTTCTTAAAGCATTCTAACTAGCTGGAGAACAAGATTGAATATTGGAGACCCAGTTTATCTTTCTGTATCTCCTCCTTGTAGCAAGCAAGTTTATTTTTAACGTCTTTTTGACCTTGCGTGAGTAGTTAATGTCACGGCTACGTACGGCATAGTTGTCAAACTACAGGAAAGTTAAAATTACTTGTGTTCAGTCTTCACAAGCTTTTTAGACTAAGATGGTAAACTTCAGTTAGAGATATGACTAGGAAAAAACCCCGTTTTTTTATATAGGAGGTATGGACTGCATATTTCGCAGTGCTTTAATGCAGGGTATTGGCTAATAAAAACAACTACTTGTACATTTTATCTCCTTAATGAATCAGTAACTCGGATTATTTATTTAGAAAAAGAAGTAAGTTCCCTTCCCCTGCTAGCGGCACAAATTCCAACTCAGCAATATAAACTAGATTGAATGCAGCTATTTCCATTGATTTAACTCAATCTAGCCTTATTTTCTTGGATATTTCTTAGCTGAGCTAAAGCTTTTCCATGAGGCATAAATTCGGGGCTGATGTAAAACAAGCAGACATTAGTGAAGTTCACTAGTCACTCTGTTGCAGTTAAACAGGTCCAAATTTCTTCGGTGCAGCTCAGGTCATAAAGTTGTTGAACAGGAGAAATAAGAGAACTTATAATTAAAAACAATAAATAAGAGAGAAAAAAAATGACTGATTCTTAATGTTGATGCTTGTTTCTAACGAGCTGAACAAGGGGAAGTTAACCTAAACCCACGGCAGGTGAAGGGTTTGCATGTTCTCATAAGATTACACAAATATTTATAAACTTAAATTTACTCAACTCATTCAGTAATATTTTATGTGCAGCCAAGTGGCATTCAGTCAAATCCAACATGTTGTTGATGAACATGTTTTTAATCATCTGCTGGAAAATTGGTTGTAAGTGTATTGCTGAGGTTTGGTACCACAACACTGATCCTACCTTCTGGTTTATACATGTTTCCAAAAATAATAATGTTTACTGTTACTTCTTTTTTTTTTTTTTTTTTTTTTTTTTTTAACCCAGACACGGTCCTGGAAAGCTAAACAGGACAACGCAGTAAAGAATTATGAGCACTCTGAAATAGTTTTTATAAAAAAATAAAAATAGATATTGTACATCTGCCAAAATCTAAATAAATCGTCTGAAAGGTAAATGATGAAATACTTCTAGACGTTTAGAACTGTTTCCTGTTATCCATTTACATGAGTTGTTGGAATATTTAAATTTCAGCTTCCTTTTATGTGCAGGGCTTGATGTCTGCAGGGTTTGATAACCAGGGAGGGACCTCCTGATGCTTGCTTCAGAGACACTGTGAAGCATCCATCCTTGGAGATGTTCCAAAACTGACTGGACATGGTCCTGGACAACTGATGGTAGCTGACCCTGCTTGAGCAGAGGGATTGAACTAAACAATTTATAGATGTCCCTTCCAACCTTTTTTTTTCCTTTTTGGTGCTCTGATTTTGTTTATTATCAGTTCTTACACTTCTGTTCAAGCTTCGAGGCTGCTGATCTTTAATTCATAGCCAAAATAGTAATTAATTTCTTTTACAGAAACCCTTATGAAAAACGTTCACCACTTTAATCAGTCTATCTTTTTTGTTTTCTCTCTTGTGATGCTGCCAATCAGCAGCTTTAAGTGGGAGAATGTTTTTCAAAATAGATCTCATTTGATATTCTTCTGAAGCAGGAGGTCATTGCATTTCTTCAGGTGAGGAGCACCTTCATCTGGATGATGTGAGGCACACGAGGCAGAAAGGAACACTTGTGACCTACCAGGCTGACTTGATGCAGCATAAGGACTTTTAAACTCTTCTTCTTCAGCTATGGACAGGCAGAAGAGTTTTGGAGAGTGACTTTGCCATGGGTTACACTGGAAGCTTGGGATCAGGCTTTTTCCAACTGTATTATACTGAAAAAAATCCTATACTAAGTATGCAAGTTAAGGAATACTTTTTAATTAGAATATCAGACAGTGGTGGATTTTGTACAGTAATGGATCTTGCTTTTCTCCAACAATTATTTTTATCTTTTGATATGTCTTCCCTTCATTATTTTTTTTTTCAGCTACTTTAAAGATACATCAAGAGTAATCTCTACGTTCTCTACTAATTTGGCAATTTCTTTTAAAACCATCTGCAGCCAACTTTCTTTGTGCTAATATTATTATTATTATTAGATAGTATTACTCTGGCTTTCAGCAGCCTTAATTAGAATCGCAAATTTGTCTTGCAGGCAACCTCAAATGTAGAACTTCAATGCTCAAAGCACAGTTATTCTCACCTGTAAAGTTCAGGATTTCTCTAGAAGACTTGAGCTTATATATTTACAATAAAACCCAACCAGTTCACTTCAGCTGTCTCGCATTTCTATAAATGTAAAAGTGCAATTATTTCTCTGTGCACTAATGGACAAATTCTTGCTGACATTATGTTGAGTGTAAAGAATGTGTAAGGCATTCAAACCCATAAGGGTTGGTTATTTATACTTTGTTTTGCCATGTACTATTGATAGCAGAACTGGGCAGAATTTGATTTTAATGATATATGAAATCACTGTCCCTCTCAAGTCAAACACATTTTCTAAGGGTAATTGCAGTGAGAGTGCAGCGGGATTTCTGCACGGCTTGAGTCCCACACTGGCTCTTCTCAGTGGTCACAACTGAACACACCTACTGTGGGATCCACTTCAATTATCTAGAAGTGAGCTATCTAGTCCAGTTTAGTATCTAGACTCCCACTATAGTCGAAGCTGAGAGAGAGAGAGATATTCCTGGTGGCAAGAATCTGTCCGTTTGTCTTAGACACAAGTTTTCAATGAGGATAAACCCCAGGTGGGAACTGAGCACTGATGCAAACAAAATAAATAACATTTAGAGGCAGAAGTTAGAAGACACAACTCTCATCTGGTATTTAAAACCTGCCTGTGATGGCAGATCACATTGCCATCATGTCCAAATATTTGTATACAGCAATACATAGGTATTTGGAGTCTGTGACTTCTTTTTCTGTGCTTATACCACTGTTGTTGGTACTTCTTTCCAATGTACTTCCCCTTGTTGGTATTTCTTCCCAATGTATTTGCAGTTGAGGAGGGCAGTCTGGGCATCATCTGACCTTACGTGGCAGAGAGAAGCCGATAAAGGGCTGTGTCTTAGATTTTAAACATCTTGGTGGTAGGTCCATGGGTGATGTGTGATTCCACGGTGCTACCACAGAGAACATAAAGTGTGAAAAGAGGAAAAGTCAACAGAAAAAAAGGAAGCAATTTTCTGAATCAGTCTATTTTAACACCACTAATTCAGCGCCTGTGCTTTCTCTTTTCCTATGACAGTACAGACATAAAAAGGTATCTATAACGCATTAAATTTTGTTGCTAGTGACAGAGTAGAAAGAATCCTTCCTGGGAGCTGAGTGTTTTTATTAATAAGGACATTAAGCAGTAGGAAGGCACAGGTGGGATGTGAGCCCTATGCTACAGTATTTGCAAGATAAACTTTCCAGTTTACATTTTTGCTATTATAACCCAACCTGACTGTGGTCGTGCATGCAGGCTTAATAAAAATTAGCAATAACTTTCTTAACCTGAGGCCTGAAATGACAGTTGTTAAAAAGACACCTTTATTTGTTTTCCATGAGTCATAACATTTATGTGACGTTCAGTCTGTTCTTTTCTAATAAAAAAAAAGCTTCCAGAAAGTAATCCTTTGTTAACATAGGTTGTAAGATGAAAGAAAAGGGCATTCTGCCTGACTTAGAGTTTGTCTGTATCAAGAAAAATAAAAAAAGTCATTTGCATTAAGAGTGACAGCAGATGAGATTCATTTAATCATGAGATAAATCTTTCGAACTAAATACAACCTCAAGACACTCACTCTCGGGTGTGTGTGTGTGTGTGTGTGAAACACAGAAAGCCTTAGGGAATAAATGAAACTATTCTTTAAAACCCTTTCAGCAACAGACCTATTTTGGGGATGTCCTACTGCATCTTTTGCTGAAAGGCTCCATCTCTTTCACCTGAAGGTCAGGTTTTAATTTCCTGTGTTCTCTCGTAGCTTGAAGCAGCAGCAGGAGCAGCAGTGATGTGTGTGTCAACTGTGGAATCCCACTGCCCTCTTCAAGATGATGGTGCCAGCCTGACCTACTGGCGTCCCAATCTTCAAAAAGGGTATGTAGCATCCCACCCCTCCCATTAACAGCAAAGGGGAGCAGGGTTTCAAACAACCCTGTCTAGCTCCATCTCCCCATGCCGTGTGTCACCTGCCCCAGCACTGCCAGGATCAACACGCTGGCTGGAGTTGCCTACAGACCGATATTCCCATTACTCCTTCTCTCAACCTTTGTATGGGAGGCTAGGGATGGAAGGTGTCCTTTGAGTTATAAGGCAGTTCACCGTAAGATGTAAAATGCACGGCAGAGAGCTTTAAGTAAAAATAAAATGTTATGGCTTGCAATTCCTTCATCAGGCTCTGGAAAACTGCAGCAAGTACACCAACACACAGAAGCATTTTTTCACAAGGATAGTTTCTAAACTATCATTCAAAGCCTTGCCTTCTCTGTCTGTGGCTATTTAGTCGCGCTTCTGGTTTGCCCATCACAAGTTTTAACCCAGACGTCCTTCAGGCTACAAAAAGTTCTTTGAGCAACATGGTTTTTTGACCTAGAAAAAGCAAACCCAAACCTAAAAAGACTTTGAGCTACCATTCAGCGAATGATTGAAACATAACAGCATACCTGGACCTTGATACTGTGCCTGGGAAAATCAACAGCAAACCCCTTACTGGAGCAAAATCAGGACATGAGCCTGGTTCCTCAGAGGAGAAAAAGAAGCTGAAACACAATTATGCCAAGCGATGTAATCTAAGGCTCATATTTACAAACATTTCTCCATTTATGTTCTGCCTGAAGTACAAGCACTGGCTCCCACTCACCAAATAACTCACCTTCTGCTGGTGGAAAAGTCTCTGCAATTTTAAAATCAATCTTTCAAATAAGTAAATAAAAATATCTTCACAAGAGAATGTCAGATATCTGTCTTTAAAAAGCAAGTACGGATAAAGCTAAAACTGCTTGTGGAGGATAAGAAGGAGACTTGACTTCAATTAAGATGAAGCAGAACAGACCCTGAAGTAAAGGACAGTGTTGGGTGACACATCCTACCTGCCGCTCCAGGCACGCGGGCTGGCAGGCTTCCCACCCGACCACCAAATTAAACACAGGAGGTGGTGGTGGCGGGTCTGCTGTCCCATGCAAAAGACACACAGACAACTCTCGTTTTTTCTGCTCTTAGGCTAGAAAGCACTGCCTTTTTCCCAGAAAATCACAGAATCACAGAATGGTTCGGGTTGGAAGGGACCTTAAAGATCATCAAGTTCCAACCCCCCTGCCCTGGGCAGGGACACCTCCCACCAGACCAGGTTGCTCCAAGCCCCATCCAGCCTGGCCTTGAACCCCTCCAGGGATGGGGCAGCCACAGCTTCTCTGGGCAACCTGGGACATTGTCTCACCACCCTCACGGTAAAGAATTTCTTCCTAATATCTCATCTAAATTTCCCCTCTTTCAGTTTAAAACTGTTGCCCCTTGTCCTATTGCTCCACTCCCTGATCAAGAGTCCCTCCCCATTTTTTCTGTAGCCCCTCTTAGGTACTGGAAGGGGCTCTAAGGTCTCCCCAGAGCCTTCTCTTCTCCAGGCTGAACAATCCCAACTCCTTCAGCCTGTCTTCTTTGGAGAGATGCTCCAACCCTCTGACCACTTTTGTGGCCCTCCTCTAGAACCACTCTAACACGTCCATGTCTTTCCTGTGTGCTGAGGTCTGCAGAGCTGGATGCAGAACTTATGGGATCAATTCCAGCAGCTTATTTCAGGGAGGTAGCACTGCTGCTGGGAGCTGTGAAAGCACCTGTCCCTCTGTAGGGAACATAAGCCCTTATCTCGGGTGACCTTCATGGAGTAAACAGCATCCTTTCCCTCTCTTACCATGACAAAACCCCAGGGGAAAGATGCTATAGCTGCAGATTTTGCTGATGTGGATTTTATTTATTTTGATATAAAAATTGAATAAAATCAGAGCTGATAAAGATCTCTGTGGTCTCCTCCTAGTTGACTCACGTGGTCAGATAGGCAACCATCTATTGCTGCAAAAATGCCATCATGGGGACCACCAGCCAGTAGGAGATGCAAGCATCACTGCTTCTGCCCCGACCAGCCGGACTTCAATTTTGTGGTTAGGTAAGGTTGTGTGTATAGGCATAAAGAGACTCAGCATCCTTCTGCTCAAAGGAGCTGCTGGAGATCCAGCCTCCACACCAGGTCTGCACAGTGGGGAGTTGAAGAGAGATACAGTGCATTTAAAAAACAGATTGACTGATTTGATGACAACCCTGCTATTGCTGCCAGTGTTGTAAAAATCTTTGTGTAAAAGGGAAAGCAGAGAACATAGTACGATTACGGTGAAAATCTTTCCTGGCTTCTTGGACTATTTAAACAGTAAATAACACAATTATTTCAGTTGAGTCTTGCAATGAAAATCAGTTTTAGTTAATTTCACGTAGCCTTCTGATTGCTGTTTTTCAACCTAATGTAATTTGGCTAATTCTGTTTCAGATGCATTTTAAATTTGATTGTGAGTAGACAAGGTCAAAAGTCTCTTGATATTGCTACTGTTAAAAGCAGTCACTTTGAAAAGTACTTTATTTACAGAAACTATTACCTTGGAACCTTTTTTTTTCAAGTTTAATTTTCTCCTGTTTTTTTCCTTGACAAAATTTTAGCCGAAACATTTAATGAAATCCTTGTATTGACTTGCATTTCCCAGAGAAGAGGTCTTTCAGTAAACAAAAGATAAAAAAAGTGTTTGCAGAGAAGCTGGAATGCACTAAGAATTTTGGGAAATCTTAGGAAATGTAAAAATAGATGTTCCATTTTGAAATCTTGCAAAGTGGAAGCATTCAAAAAATTTCATGAAATATTTTATTTTTCAACCATTCATATTGTGAATATTCTGTTCTTTGGTTAAATTTTTATTAAGAATTGAGAGGTTTTTAATGCAAATCTTTGACTGAGTCAATTATTTGCTCTTGAAAAATGAACAGGAAATTCCTTTAAAAGGAAAATAACTCTTCTCTGCTTTCTCTCACGCGCTGCCCAAGGCAAGGAGTTGACATTGATCTGAGAGAGCCATCACCAAGACCTCTTTTCTTCCCATTCCTGCCCAAAGATTTAAAACGGAGAACATGAAGCTTCTGAGACCTCACATAAGGCAGTGGCTTTAAATCCACTTAGAGAAAAGGCAATTGCCTTCTCTCCATGAGGCTTGTCTCTTGCTACTGAAAGGGAGTTAGGAGACCCCTCTTGATGCTGGTTCTTCTGCCAGAGGGCTCAGTGGTCACCTGTCACAAGGAGCCATTGTTTCCTCTTGTTTTGGGGCCCATGGGGGTGGCAGATCTCTCATTAATTATATTAACCATATAATAGTCGATATTCAATTGAATTAAGATCCCTTTGCCTATGCAAAAAGCCTAAGTTATTAACTGCATGAGAAGCGTGGACTTAGGTGTGTGGTTTTTCCTCCTACAGTAGTTAAAAGAAGTACTACTTCAAACTGATAGAGTGCTAAATATATTGAATTTGTGCTGATTTTTTTTTATTTCTTCCAAAAGAATTGTGAATAATTTTGTTTTAAGGTCAGGCAAAACAAACATATTAAAACAAACGTAGAAAAAAAGCTTTTAATCCAGCCCATCTTAATTGATAGTGTGGTATAAACAGCTATTTTTGATGCCAGGGATTTAGTTTCTAGTTTTAATGTGTGTGTTTAATTCAAAGCCCAAGAATACTTTCATCAAGTAAAACAGGGCTACCTCCGTAGGAAGTTGAACAGGTGCCTGAATTACAGAGGATCAGGGACAAGGTCCAGTTCCTACAAATTTTCCGGTTATGCTCTGATTTTTCCATTATTCTTCATTTTGCATTAGTAGATAGGAATAATTCCCCTCAGGAGTCCTGTTAAATTGGTGTTTCACTGACTTCATGCCACACAAGCTTTGTCTGTACGTGTCCTAGCGATGCGGTACATGCTGGGATGTAAGAAGACAGGATCAGGATTCAGTATCTTTTCTGTTTGTTTTAAATTTTATTTTCAGTGTTTAAATAGAATAGTTTAGGTTGGAAGGGACCGTCACAGGTCGCCTAGTCCAACCCCCCTGCAATGAGCAGGTACATCTTCAACTAGATCAGGTTGCTCAGAGCCCCATCCAACCTGACCTTGAATGTATCCAGGGATGGGACATCTACCACCTCTCTGGGCAACTTGTGCCAGTGCCTCACCACCCTCGTCGTAAAAAATGTCTTCTTTACATCTATCTCTTACATCTCTATCTTACGCCCCACTCTGCCAGCCATGGATTTGACTCCATATGAGTTGCTCTGCAGCACAAGTCCCCTCAGATTTTGGCCCCATGTCTCTGAACAAGAAGTTCATCAGCTGCCAGCTGACGCAGATTTCTTTTACCTTCGGCAATTTTCCAGCCTCCCCATTCTGGAGCACAGCTTTAAGGAAGAGACTGCAGCGAACAAACAGTCTGTTCTTCTCATGTGTTTCTTGGAAGACACGAGTTTCTAATCCCACAGATTTGGGCCAGTCTTGTCCTGTCGGCCTGATCGGCTGTGGGGTACCAGAGAGCCAGTGGAACCACCCTGGGGTAAGGGGGGTGTACAAACACAGAGCAATGGACCAGTGTCCACGTTTGTGGGGCACCTCCGGAGACACTTCAGCAAAGTCATTAGTGTTATATCTCCTTTTTGCAACGAAAGAAACGACCCTACCTTGTGTGAATGTCACATACGCTGAGTGAGGGCATGTTTCTGCTGAGGACATTTGTCTAACTATAGCACTTGATGGGAGCTGCTGACAAAGCAGTGTGCTCCTAAGATCGTATATTTTCCCTCGCTGTTCATTGCAAGGAAGATAATGTCCATTTAGAAGGTCAGCTGGAAGGGGAGGCTGCTGTGTCGGGATGTCTGGCTGGGTTATGTTTTTTGGTGTCTGTCAGTTCCATCCCCTGCACCTCCATTCTCTCTGCAGTTGTGGACACTTTGCTGGCCAGAGGATATATATGGTACTTTCATACATGACCTTTCCTTACAGTTGTCAGGAAAAGCCACAAATCGTATCTCCAAAAGAAATTTTAAAGCCTGAGTGTGAATCCAAACAGGACTGAGATTTTACAGCTTTTTGAAGCAGTGGTTTAGTTTCTGTCATTGCTCTGCTACAGAGTTAGACAGATGTTTATGGTAGTCACAAAAAAGGAAATCAGGGCAGGCTGCACCAGAACATTTTAGAAGCCGTTAATAAGATTTTATGTTGTTATTCTGAAGGGCATTTTCTGCTGCTGTCAGCACAATATTGTGACTGGCCTTCGCCAGATGGAAAAAAAATGATGTATTCTTACTTCATCCTAAATAACAGTGCAGCCGGTGCGAGAACAAATCCCAGGGAGGACAAGGCGATTTGCAGTTTCTGTACGTGCGAGGAAACTCTAATGTTAGACCTAGAGAAGGACCCAAATGCCACCTAGCTTCAAAATGTCACCTGGCTTCGAAATAGCAGCAGCCGGCCCTTTGGGAGCAGGGGGAGGACCTGACCCTGGGCTGCCTGAGCGAGGGGTCTACCCCCTGCCTGGTGGCTGAGGCAGAAGGAAGGCTCCTACCCTGGCCATGGCTTATAGGAAACAGCATCTACCACCTTTGACAAAGGCAGCCCGGTCTGAAGGACCTGGCTTGAAGCAAGGTAGCAGTCGCATCACTTTCTGCAGTTCCTCCTGGGTGCAGCGTTCCCCAGAGAGGCCCATTTTGAAATGAAAAAAAAAAATAAAAATAGTTGTTGTTTAGGGGGCAGGGAGAACAAAGATTTTATGTACACTTTTCCTTCTATCAGAGGAAAAGAAGGTATCTTGTTCCCAGGGGAATTCCGATATTGGTGCATTTACTTTAATCACCCACTGGGACTAAAGTACTACACACTGACGTATTTCAGGAGAGACACTTAGCTGAAAGATTTTTTTAAAGAGCCATAATAAAACCATATCATTTTGGACTTTTTCCTTAAGCCACAACATTGCCAGCTTGAAGTGTCTGTTACTGAACTGGCTGGAAACAGCGCTTCAGGTCATCCCACAAGAGATGGCGTTTCCCTGTCAAGGGTGGTGTATCCCTGGAAGCAGGAACTGGTCCTCTCCAGGGCATTGCAGCTCTGGAAGCAGGATAACCCCTTTGCAGCTCCAATATGTGTCTCCTAGGAGTCACGGCATTGCTCCATAAGAGAACGGTTATGTCTGTCATGGGACCTACAACTCTTTTAAGAAGCAGAGCTCTGGAAGTGCTGCTCCCATGAGACAGTGCACCACAAATGAGAAATGCAATATATAGTGTCACCTGACCTAATAAAAGAAAATATCTCAGGTCATTCAGACAATGCCATTCAGCTCAAAGCGATTGCGGATAGAATAATTTCTTCTGGGAAGAAAAGAATCATTTGAATAAAAAAATTCTTCAGCAGCCCACTTCTCGGATTCTGTCTCCTTTGCCTGCCTGTCCGTGTGTATGTAATCAACATCAGAGCAAGAATCTACCTTGTGCACGTCACAGATTTCTCTTCTTAATGCAGGCAGCTCTGCTAGTTCCTGGACTTCAGCCATCTGCTCCAGCCTAAGGGGCAGCAATATTAAATTAACCGTAGTCTGACATTTCTTTGATAACTGACAATTGCACAAACAAGTCCTCCATGCACACGTGCACGTTAGGAAATTAAAGTGTAAAGTAAATAAGATTATAACATTGTGTGTTTCTTCTCAAAAGCATATTGCAAGTCATTATCTCTCCCTCTAATGACTGAAATTCTGTGTGCAAAAGCAAGTAATTTAATTTACATATCTCGAATGCATGCCATGTTGTTGTTGTTGTTGCAGGTACCGAATGCCTTGTGAATTAAATAATTTCATCGTCAAGAGTCGGTAGGGCTGGGGG
>JAHREE010150036.1:0-12423 GCA_033628505.1 Tringa tobata | reverse complement strand
TCCTTGGTAAAAACAGTCTGGCAGTATCACTGTAAGCTCCTCTTGCACAAGATTTTCCTCTCTGTATATCCCATGGGAGTGTCCCTTTTCATGCATTAACTTCATGTGTAGAAACACATGGAGTATCACTGATTTATTTTTTAAATTTCCTTAATATGTGACAGTTTTTTTTTTTCTCACCACATAGATTCAGCCGTGTTGTTGCTGTATGTGTTGGGTGTGTTTAGTTCATGTCCTAAACTGTTTGGAAACTCTCAACTTAAAAGCAGTTTTGTCTTTCTGCAGTAGCTCGCTGACAAGGGAACTTGGATATAAAATAACAAACACTTACAGAGACTGCAGGTCAGATATCCTTATTCTCTAATCAATAGCAGAGGAACTGGAAAGGCAAGTAAATGGAGGAAGAGCTGGTAGTTAGTGAAAGGCGAGAGCAAGCTTATGTTTGAAACAAGGAAATGCATCTTTACATGACATGTAAGTACATAGCAGAGTAATGACTGAGAATTTAATCAAGCCCAACATCTTGTCAAGAATCATGATTATGCTATTAGCAGAAATAATTATGTTAGAATTCTCTGAGATCAGGTGCTGCCTGAGACCACTGAGGCAGAGTTGTGCAGTTTTGCCAGTGATGTACAGTTTTCCCACGTTTGGCACCACTTTTGCTGTGCCACCAGTAGCAGGATCCCTCTTGACTCCTCAGCCCTGGTGAGTGGGTCTGTGTTTACAGCTGGGTGAGTGGGAGACAGCCTTTGAATGCAGGGAAGGTTGGCTTTAGATCTCTGCTTCTATAACAAGGGTCCTTTAGCAAATCTTCTGCCCTGTCCCTTTCTTCAGAGAAAGCAATGTGAAAAGACAGGAACAGCAGTTTTTTTGAAGGGCAATCTCTGGCAAAAGCCATGAGGTTTTGAGGGCAGCTTTTCTTGTGGTTGACTTACTTATGATAACTGTGACGAGATTTTTTTTTTTTAAATCTTTTTTTTTTTTTCTTGACTTCTGGTTGCCTTTGATAGGGAGTTATAGTGGTCAGAGGACGGCCCTGATTAAAATAGTCTGGCCATCCTTATCTCCTGTTGCGTTTGGGGTGCAGAGTTAACTGCAAAGTCCTGTTCTGCATTGTAGAGCAACTTCTTTGTAGAAGTCAAAACTTCCTAAAGTTTAAAAACTCTCTCATTTTAAATGTTTCCATGGCACTGCAGGGGTGTAGCTCTGACTGGCAGTGAAGTCTTGGAAAAGAGTCTGTGTAGATCCTAGCAAATCCCTTCTTGCGTTGCTTCCATGACGCAAGCGGAGCAATGTCTGGGAAGGCTGTGCCACTTGCAGTGCCGAGGAAATCAAAGCTTCTTAGCAGTGGCTGTAATGTCAGCGGTTCTGACAAGGTGGAAGGACTTGGGCAAGCTCATGTTTTGACAGCTGTCTCAAAGAAGCAGGCAGGTTACCTGGCTGGCAGATAAGCAGGGACAGGAGGGTTTCTGGGTTTCTCTGTGTTGCCTTAGTCCCTAGACAGGTTCCACAGGCGATTGACAGCAGCTGCTGCAAAGCATTCAAGTGCTGCCTCTCTTAAGATGAGACATTGAGACCTATGTGAAAAGAAGAATGCTCTCAGATCAAAAAATCTGCTGTGATAACAGTACAAGAAGAGTAGGAAATGGGGGAGTTGGAGATTCAGTCTAATGCTGACTGATGACCATACTGTTCGTTAACGTAGCACATCTTTTTTCTGCCAAATCAGAGCTCTGACTGCTGAGGGCAGCACAAACCAGGATAGAGCATTCTGTGGTGCGAGGGTACGAGTGTGGCTAAGGATATTGCTGAACTTGCTGAGGTGGTGGTGAACATTTTTAGCTTGATGAATTTAGAGAAGAGTCTAGTCTTGCTGAAATGTGAAACTTAAACTACAACTGATGAAGCAATTTCTGTCAAATGTAATGTCTAGACTGTCAAAAAAACTGTCCAAAAGCTGCGTCACCCTTTCAGCTACAGCACTGGGTGTGCATGGCTGTGCAGGTACAGCAACACCGAGGGAGTCTGCTGTGCTGTCAGGCAGTAGTTGACCTTTGGCTGATGAATGGCTGAACTGGCTCTTACCTGTCGTGTTGAAAACAACCCTTGGCCTTTGCCACTCTTACCAGGATAAAGCTTTTTCTCTCTCAAAATGATCCAAGGTAATTATAAGAAACGTTCTGGCTATACTCAGCATGCAGCAATTTGAAGGACAGAACTTAGCAGTGGCAAATGGCATCGTCTGCCCCTTGTGTGTGTACACTGGCGAGCAGTCGGCACAATCAGGTGCTGTCCTGTAGCTCAGAGGCACAGACAGAGTGGAAAATGGAGAAGCCCAGCTGTGCAGGAACTCTGAGGTTGACAAATTTGTCTGAATCGGGGACAGAACGAGGCGTGCTTGCTTTCTGTGGTGCTGACAGTTCCATTTTAAATCCAACGCATCTAATACCACATCAGGGGAAAAGCAAGTGGGAAATACAGCTGAAATGCTCCAGGCAGGACCAGCTGGCCCAAGCAGAGATAACAGAGAGAGGTAACGTTCCTCTGACTGCTCTCATCTTGAGCGTGCTGCTCTGGCTCTCAGGGAATGCTGTCAGAATTCCTATCTGACACAGGTCTTGCTTATTTCAAAAGACTTTCAAATTATAGCTGTTCATGACAGAGACTAAATCAAGCTCCAAGTGGGGATTTGTAGCAACTCTGAGTTGTCTGACAGCTCCCCGACAGTGAGGGAAGAACAGAAGCATGATGTACTGTGGGATTAGTCTTACACACTGATGCAGTCCGGGCTGAGGGATGTAAAAAGGAATAAAAGAAGGGACCTGTGGGGATGCGCTTGTGGAATGGATTATAGTAACTGGAGTTTCTCACTTCTGGTTGGGTGGATTGGTTGTTATTTGAAGGCTGGCAGGATTCACACATATATATATAGAGGCAGGAGAAATGGATACTCCTGAGCCCAGAAACACGTTGAGGATGGTTAATTCAAACTACTTGGACCTGTTGGGGTATCTGGAAAAACAATGTGAGGGGGAAGTTGTTTTGTAAGCCTGATGCAGCTATTAACAAAATTTTAAGCTACTTATTTAACTACAGTGCCCTTGTGTCTGGGTCAATTCTTTAATGCACTGTTAATCTTTATGCTAACTAGACTGCTACACAATGGCATTATGCAGAAAGTCAAAAGATGATAACATGAAAGTAATGTTTAAATTCCATGCTGAATATTATAGATAAACATTGAAAAGTCTATGCAGGGCTATCTACTGTCTCCACTCCCTTGGTTTTGGTGGAAATATCATTGCCTTTAGTTTTCTGTTGGCTAAATGAGATGTAGTTGGGAATGTGCAGCAGCAGACAGATGCAGTGAAGCCTAAATAACATCAAGATTGGTTCTATTTTATCCCTTATTTCAGAAGGCTTTTTAGCTGAATTGTAATGAAAGACCCCTGTTCTCAGTGCTGATGGAGGCACTGGAGCTCACACTGAAACAAGGTCAGCACTAAACCTCTGCGAACAAATACGAATTAGATGGGGATGGGGTGGAGGGAGGAGGAGAAGAAGAGGACCTCTCTGCCCATTCAGCTGCGGGACAAGCCAAACAGCATTACACAGCAAGAGCAGCTCCTATTCCAGTGTATATTTTGGAGCTCCTAACTTCGCAGCCAAAAAGCTGGTAGCACAGTCATCCTTACCTGTGGCAAACCTGTAGGAGAAGTCACCAGAACCCATTTATTGTTCTCCAGCTGCCTTTGAAGTCATGCATGTGGCTAGCCACACCCCACCAATAGGCTGGTGTTGGGGGGCAAAGGGAATACCCAGCCCTCCAAAACAGAAAGTGGGAGCTGGCAGTCACTGAGAGCAAATTCTTGTGTGTGTCCTGATGTCAGGGCAGAGCTTCCCGGTTATGGGCCAGTGCCTTAGAGCTGTGTTGGCCACCCTCCCCTCTACTCTGCTGGCAAGCTTTCTTTTGCTCCTCTCCTTCTGACTGCAGGAGGGAGGGAGGATGTCCTTCCTTTGTTACTCCAAAATTATAACGTCTTGTTAGCTGGCATTTTGTTAAACTAATGCTACTCACAGACCAACTTTTGTTCCATTGAAGTCCGAGTTCAGGGCTGTTTGCATGGGGGTATAGGGTCTGAGTCTACAAGAAAATATATTTTAGGTAAAGAAAAAAGAAGCCATTACTTAGTAGAAAGGTTTATACCTGATCCAGACATGGCAAACTGGAAATCCAGTTCTCGTTGCCTCATGGGAATAAAGGTATGCAGGGTGGTGTTTGTTAGGATGCATTCAAAACTGATGGATTAATGCTCTGTCTGCTGTTCTTCTAGCTACATCATTGAGAAAGGAGTGTGTTACCTGGTCCTCTGTGAAGCTGGATTCCCCAAGAAACTGGCCTTCGCATATCTGGAAGACTTGCATTCAGAGTTTGATGAGCAGCATGGCAAGAAGGTGCCAACGGTCTCCAGGCCCTATTCCTTCATTGAATTTGGTGAGGTTTCTCTCCTTGTGGCTAGCTCGGAAACATCTTGCCTGGGGTGGGAGCAGCAGCTGCAGGATCCTCACCAGCTTGGCCTATGGAATTGACAGTTCAACCTCTTCTTGGCACTAGAGAAATGGGTGTTTTGAGCAATAGAACAGAGCAAGAGAAGTAGTAGGGAAATGCTAAATGTTGCTAAATGTCATTGAATCATAGAATTGTTAGAGCTGGAAAGGACCTTCCAACCCCCCTGCCACGGGCAGGGACACCTCCCAGTAGACCAGGTTGCTCAAAGCCCCATCCAGCCTGGTCTTGAACACTTGCAGGCTGGAAGTGCTTACCCTTTGATTCATATTTCCTGCTTTAAGTCTCTTGGCCTCGCTCCAGTGAATATTTGCGTGCAGTCTGCTGGCTGTCTCAGCAATGCTCCCACTCCGTCCCACTCCTGGCTGCTCTGTGTTAGGTGAGATTCCCTCTGAAAGCCTCATCTCGTTCCAGATACCTACATCCAGAAAACCAAGAAGCTCTACATTGATAGCCGGGCAAGGAGGAACCTGGGCTCCATCAACACAGAGCTGCAAGATGTGCAGAGGATTATGGTGGCCAACATCGAGGAAGTCTTACAACGAGGAGAGGCACTTTCAGGTACAGGGAATGGATGATACTTAGGGTTCCTTGTTCCTTCAGTCACCTGGGTGGGTAGAGCATACCAAAGGGAAAGATTTGCTATTCCCTGAGCCTCCTGAGAAAAGCAGCAGACTCAGTAGGTGTTTCAGTTGCATTGGTTGCATCCTGAAGCACATGGCAGATATTGATACTTCTTTTGGGTGAGACCAGGATCTCACCAGTTTGGGTGGCTGTCATCCCAGCAGGACAAGCACTAGAGTGCTGCAGGTAGGCACAGGGCATTCTGACATGCGAAACTACTGTGCTTCCAGCTGCTCTGGAGAAACTTACACAGTTAATATAACATTTGGAGAATGTTATCTGGTTGGGTTAATCTTAACCTCTCTCCCCTTTCCCTTTAACAGCTCTTGATTCCAAGGCCAACAACCTGTCCAGTTTGTCCAAGAAGTACCGTCAGGATGCGAAGTATCTGAACATGCGTTCCACTTACGCCAAGCTTGCGGCCGTGGCTGTGTTTTTTATCATGTTGATTGTCTATGTGAGATTCTGGTGGCTGTGAGCCGGTTGCGGTCACGGAAGAGGGAAAGCCGGTAGCCTGGCAGGTGTATGTGTGCAGGACACTGTTCACGGGGGATGTGCATTAGAATCCACGCAGGACCATCGCCTTTACGGGAGTGTCCTGAAATTGTTAGGTGACACCTGACTACTGCATCTCTCAGTGAAGCCTAACAATAGGTGTAAAAGGCTTGTTGACTACAGGCTTTTCCTCTGAGGCAGTTTGCACTAGGGTACTGCAGGGTTTGGCCTCCCACGGTTCTGCCCCCCTTCCCGGGGGCACGCTCTGGGAACAGTCAATCAGTACGGTTTAGCATAATCACATAACGTCCTCCTGTTGAGTAGCTCTAGTGGGAACTGGACTCTAATGAACATTCCTTGTGTTGGCAACGTTTGCTTTTTTTTTAGAATCTGGGTCTGCAGTTTTTTGGTTTTTTTTTTTTTTTCAGATAAGACTCCCCTGTTTGAAGGCAAATACTGCACTGTACATATAGAATAGCTTTCACCTCTGTCAGAATAGCTATTGTTGAGTTTTCTGTGTCTGACATCTTGGCTTGTTACACTTTAAATTGTTTTAGGAAGAAATGGATGTTAAACTATGCCTTAAAATACATTCTGTCTAGTAGTAGGAGGGGCAATGAAAGGCTTCTATATTACTGATTCCTAGAAAATTAAACTGCAGGTTTGTAAGTGTCCACTTTCAATCTCCTGACAGCTGTGTGTGAGAGTAAGTTTCCATGTGAACAGGGTGTGTAATTCAAGTGCTGTTGGGGCGGGCACAGTGCAAACTATGTCAGTGCTTTGTAATTTTCCCTTCTATCTGCAGATTCACTACATTATTTCCTTCCTTTTAATAACTGTGCTTTCCTTCCAAAATGTGTCAAAACTGCCAGCATTTCATCTCTGGGATGCTTGTTTTCTTTCTCCCTCTTTCCCTTACCCAAAACAACCAAAAAACCAAAACTCTGAATGTTGTTGTGAAGAAAAGGCAGTGTTTTCTTAAAAGAACACTTTAACTTCACATGAAGGATTCAAAAGGATAACTTTAAAACAGGGGAATCCTTTGGAAACACCACCTTTTTTTCCTGTGGTCACCCTCTCCCTACCTCACTTGGGAAGTTGAAACTGTAGGTGAAGAAAAACTCATTATGGGGCAATAGTATATAGCTTCTTCTTTCTCGTGGGCCAATCTGTATATGTCCAGTGTAATGTGATTATTTTTTTTTATTTTTTTTTTGGTCCACGTGTGCTAAGAATAACATTTTATCAGTGGGCTTTTGTTTTTATTTAAAAAAGGAAAAAGAAACCCCACAGCTCAGGCACTCTTCTGCACTCAAGTCTCTGCCACTTGGTAGGAAGCAGGCAGTGTCACAGAAGGAAGTTTCAGGACTCCCCGGCACCTTTTACAAGCACATAACCTTGTGTAGTTCTGGAAGTATAAGCTGTGACCTGGAAGTGTTTCCTGCCACTGGGTAGGAAACAGGGAACTGTTGTCCCATCTGGGAACGCTCCCCAGCTTGGCACCGTGTTGGATTGGCAGGGAAGCAGTTAGCACTCGTCCACCGATAAACCGAGCAAATCTGATCTGCTGTTTAGTCTAAAATCGTCTGGTTTCTGCATGATGCCTCCAAGTCTTACTTTGTAGGTTGCTTTATTATTATCATCATTATTTTTAAGCCTTTTAAGTGGTGTCCCTAACAGGTGAACGTCCCAGTGATGTAGGTCTGTGTAATGTAGGTGCTGAAAGGTGAGCAGACACCGACCTTATGTGGATTGTTGTGATGGAGGGGAGTGACGGTTCTGCAGCGAAGGGCAGCTCGGTGAGCAGTTGCCTCCTGCAGCCCCAGTGTCAGCAGTGAGTGAAATAAATGCTTCTGAAAAATCCCCTCTGCAGCGTGGAGTTTCCCATGTCTTGTTTCTGTGACCTCGGAGGTTGTTTTCTTTCTTTCCAGGGACCCAAGAGGGGAATGGCCCCGTAGCTGAAGCAACCTGGGATAAGGGCTCCATTTTGGAGGCAGAACTCGTTGAAAAACATGATCTTGGCCATTTTCTGGCAAAGAGACTATACTTTGGTTATAACAGGGGTCTCCACCTGTTGGATGCTGGCAGAGAAGAGCCCTGTAGGGTGCATGGAAATGGGAATAGGTGCACGGGCAGGTTTTTATGGAGATGGTTTTGTGGCGATGCTGTTCATGTGGGGCACACGTGAAGCGGACCAAACTGGGAGTGGGGTTTGTGTCCTCTGGGGTGTGCAGCATGGAGCTGCAAATGCTGCTGCCTGAAGAGGAAAGCAAGGAAGACTCCCGTAGGCCAGCCTGGAGCTCCAGGGAGCGCTTCGTAAGCAACTTCACAATAGTGAGTCCCTTTTCCTCCCTCCCACAGGGCAGAGGCCCCACTGATGGTCTGTGTGAGGGTCTGTAGGCTGGGGCTTGTTTTGCTGGGGGCTGCCTGCACCTCCTGAGCTGCCGGGCTTGAGGTTACTTGCTCCTGTCCTGCTGCCAAGCTGCTCGGGGCAGAGGGGAGTAGAAGCCATGGCTGGTTTCTCCATGTGTTAACCAGCAGCTTGCGTGGGGCTGGGCAGCAGGGAGACATGTGGCCTCAGGGACGTGCGGATGGCTCCCTGCTCCGGTGTGCAGTGGCAAGCGGTGGGTGCAGCCCTGCTGGGTGTGGGTGACCACGCTTGCCCGGGTGCTGGGAGAGGTGGCCCCGGAGCTGCTGCCTGCAGGTGGCAGTGCCTGCACAGAGCCATGCACAGAACCATGCCCAGTGCTGGAGAGGCAAAGAGGGCTCTTCCTGAGGGCACCTCACCTCATTGCAATGGCCTCATTGCCCTGGCCTCCCCAGAGACCCGCAGCCTCGCCGGGCATGGGTTACATCCCCATGAACCTGGGGGTCTGCCTGCAAGAGCTCCTGGACAGTCCCACACAAGGCTGTGCCACCTGGCCTTGTCCCATCACGCAGCCAGAATGCTGTGGCTGAGCTGGAGGGTGACACTTCCCGGCAGGGTGTTTGTCTGAGTCACCTCCTACCCAACACCCATCTCTTTTCTGTTTCTGAGCAGCCCCTCTGCCTCTAGAGGCTCCAGAACAGACTTTGTCTGCTGGGTTCCCCTCCCGGTTGTTAAGAGCTAATGGGCACAAACTTGAACACAAGAAGTTTCATCTAAACATGAGGAGGAACTTCTTTACTTTGGGGGTGGCAGAGCGCTCTAACAGGCTGCCCAGGGAGGTGGTGGAGTCTACGTCTCTGGAGGCATTCAAAACCTGCCTGGACATGCTCCTGTGCAACCTGCTCTAGGTGGACCTGCTTTGGCAGAGAGGTTGGAATAGATGATCTCCAGAGATCCCTTCCAACTCCATACCATTCCATGATTCTGTGTCCACCTGGTTCCTGTGTCTCACCCCCTCAACCCAGCAGGAGCTGATAGTTTCTGTCCCGCATTAGGCGCATGTGGAGCGGAGGGAGAAACAGGACCTGGGAACAAAACAAAGTCCTGGCGCCTCTGCAGCACTCGAGCCCACTGTCCTGCAGGGTGAAGAGGGCAGAGCTGGGCTCTCCCTGGCCCCACGGCATGCCTGTTGTTGCTGGAAACCCCCGGCATGGGGTATGGGCAGAGAGCAGCAGGATGCAAAGGAAAAGGGGATGCTAAAAGCAGCTCCTGAGTGCCCCGGGTCCTGCTCTGCTCATCCCATGAGCACAGAGGTGACAAGCCTCGTCACAAGAGTGGTCTTTCAGAAAAGCCTGTGGATTTTGGCTGCACTTGCTGCTACCACTGCTCAGCTCAGGTCTGGGCACCCCTGGCTGTCCCTGTGTTCACAGGGCTAGGGTGCTGCTGGGGGTGGTGCCTGCTGGAGGGACCCTGTGTGGCCGTGTCCACCCTGGCCCGTCGCAGGGCTGTGCTGGGTGGTTTGTGCTGCTGGGCATGTCGGTGTTGGGTGGCAGGGGCTTTTTCTCCCCAGGGTCTAAGCAGCGAGAGCAGAGTGGCAGAGCTGGTTCCAGGAGGATGCCAAACCTGCCGTGGGTGGGGCACGGCACTGCGGGGAGGAAGAGTGTGGCGGGGTGGTGAAGGCTGGCAGGGTGCTCCGGCCGGGATGTCAAATATAACCCAGGTCCCACCTGGCGCGGGCTGTGGCGATGCTCTGCACCCTCACCACTCTGGGGAGCAGCTGCTCGGGCGCTGCAGGGTTTTGGTTTCTGTGTTCACTTGAGCACCAGCTGCTTGCCCTGCTTTGAACCAGCTCCTCACAGACCCCTCTTTTGGGCAGGTTTTGAGAAAAATCCTTTTTCAGCACCTTTCCTTTTGGGGCCCCTGGAAGGGTTTGACTCCGGGTAGTTTCTGGCAGCTGCTTTGCCATGAGTGAAGGTCCCAGCGGTGGGGAGGGCTGTGACAGCATCCTTGTGGCAGGGCAAGTGCCTGCCTGGGGCACTCGAGGCCAGATAACTGCCTGGGCAGCAATGGCCAGGGTGGCAGGGCTTGGGGTTCGAGCACCCTAGTCCTTGTCCTCCCTCCCTCGGGGGCTGCTGGGGGCCACAGCAGCTCTGCCTCTCTGAGGGGACTCTCGATCCCTCTGGGACAGGGAGGGATGCCACGCAGAGCTGGGCTGGGGGGCTCAGAAGGTCACCTCACCTTCCCTGCCCCCCATCTTGTGGTTTGCTCTGCTGCGCTGCTGCCAAAGTGACTTTCTGCAAATGAGAATGTTGACTTTCTGCTGCCCGAAAATGAAGGCTTTTCAGATGGCAGGGTGCTGGGCTTGGTGGCCAGCCACAGGCAGCTGGCTGCTGCGACCAGGTCTCACTCACAGGCCTGAGTCAGGGCCGTGTTCTGTCCCCATGCACTCCTGAATCGTCCCGTACCCCCATCTGGTGTGATGCAGCTGGGCTGGTCCCCAGTCCCGAGCAATTGGCAAGCCCCAGGGCAGGACATGGGACACCCACCTGGCCCCTGGCAGCCTCCTCACTCTGTCCCTCTTTGTCCCCCAGACCTGAGCCCTTTGGGGGTCCTTGGGGGTCTGGCTGCTCCCAAGTCCCCACAGCCAGCACCGGGGAGAGGTGGGGTAAAACCTCTCCACCGCGGATGCTCTGCCTGTGCTTCCTGCACAGCCTCCTACCCAGCTGCCCGTGTATGTCCCCGGCTCTGCTTCCCTGGGGCTGCCGTCCCACCTCCCTTCCCCGCCTGTCACCTTTCTCCCCCAGCTTGGGCACCGTTGGGGTCCCCTGTTGGTGCAAGGGCACCCCAGGGTATGTCAGGGGGCCGTGCCCGCAGCACTGAGCCCTGCAGTGTCCCCCATGGCTTCTCCCATCCGGCTGCGGTCACACCTCAGCTCACAAACCCGCTGGAGGGGATAAAGCAGAAGTTGGGGAGTCCCCGCACCCATCCCAGGGGGGCTCCAGACCCCCGCTACGGGGTTTTTTCTGGGCTGCTGGCTGCCGGGAGGAGCCCAGCATGATTTTGAATCATAGCTCAGAAAAACCCCTGCGGCTGAGCCCCAGCGCTCTGCAGAGAGATGATAAACCGGTTTCCTCTGACGTTGCTTTTTTTCTCTTTTTTTTTTTTTTTTTTCCCCTCTTTTGCAGAGAGTGCACCCTTCCTCCCCACCAGCCACCGCCGGTGCCCCCGCAAGTGGCAGCAGACACGGGATTTGCATAGAGGAACAGAAGTAAATGTGTTTGCTGGAGTCACGGTGACCCCAAAGTACTCTGCAGGGGGACCTGTGGTGCTGGAACCCCCAGAGCTTGGGGTGTGTGTGGCTCCTCAGGACCTCTCCTGGAGCTGCATGTCCCCCATCCACGGCTGTGAGCCTGTTGCAGCTGCGATGGCATCTTGCCCTGTGATGGGTTGACCCTGGGTGGATGCCAGATGCCCACCAAAGCTGGTCTATCACTCCCCCTTCTCAGCTGGACAGGGGAGAGAAAATATAATGAAAGACTCGTGGGTTGAGATAAGGACAAGGAGAGATCACTCACCAATTACCATCATGGGTAAAATAGACTCGACTTGGGGAAATTAGTTTAATTTATTACCAATCAAATCAGACTAAGATAATGAGAAATAAAAACTAAACCTGAAAGCACTTTCCCCTCACCCCTCCCTTCTTCTCAGGCTTAACTTCCCTCCTGATTTTCTCTACCTTCTCCCCTCAAGCGGCGCATGCAATGGGGAATAGGGGTTGTCAGTTCATCACACATCTTTTCTGCTGCTTTTTTCTCCCCAGGGGGAGGACTCCTCACACTCTTCTGCTCCAGCGTGGGGTCCCTCCCATGGGAAACAGTTCTTCATGAACTTCTCCAATGTGAGTCCTTCCTACAGGCTACATTTCTTCAGGAACTGCTCCAGCGTGTGTCCCCCACAGGGTCACAAGTCCTGCCAGCAAACCTGCTCCAGCATGGGCTTCCCATGGGGTCACAGCTTCCTTTGGGCATTCAGCTTCTCCAGCGTGGGGTCCTCCACAGGAGGATATCTGCAGGTGGCTCTCTGCTCCACCATGGTCTTCACCGTGGGCTGGAGGGGAATCTCTGTTCTGGCACCCAGAGCACCTCCTCCCCCTCCTTCCTCACTGACCTTGGTGTCTGCAGAGTTGTTTCTTCCACATCTTCTCACTCCTCTCTTCGGCTGCAGTTTCCGTTGTGCAGGTTTTTTTCCCATTTCTTAAGTATGTTATCACAGAGGTGCTACCTCTGTTGAGGTGCTGCTTCTGTTGAGGTGCTACTTCTGTTGAGGTGCTACCGTTGCTGATGGGCTCAGCCTTGGCCAGTGG